>LR812535.1:4868070-4895570 GCA_903798195.1 Danio kyathit
GTGTGTGTGTGTGTTTGTGTGTGTGTGTGTGTGTTATATTCCTGATAGACTGACTTCTCGCAGAGCTCCTTGATCTTCTTCATCTGACCGCCCTGACTCTCCTCCGCGATGCACGTCAGCTTCTCGATCACCTGCACAATTCACCAACACACACCATTTTTACCCAGTCATCAAACAAATCATTTTGATGTGCTCACAAAATGTAAAAATCCCTGGTAGCGTTTCAGGCAGGCACTCTTTAGGTTTCCCCCGGGTGCTCCGGTTTCCCTCACAGTCCAAACACATGCGCTATAGGTGAATTGAAGAAACTAAATTGGCCAGAGTGTGTGTGTGTGTGTGTGTGTGTGTGTGTTTGAATGAGTGTGTATGGGTGTTTCCTAATACTGGGTTGCAACTGGAAGGGCATCCACTGTGTAAAACATATGCCGGAATAGTTGGTGGTTCATTCCGCTGTGGTGACCCTTGATAAATAAGGGACTAAGCCGAAGGAAAATGAATGAATAAATGAATGTTATTTATTGCTAATGTGTTTTAAAGAGCCCCTATTATGGGTTTTTGAGAATGACCTTCATCTGTCCAATCAGCGCAGATTAGCTTCGCGCTAAAGCTGGAGTTAAGATTTTTAAATGATTATTTTTATTGTTTTTATAAATTATTTTAATGATTATAAAGATTTTTTTAACCAGTCAAGATTTTTTTAAATCAAACTTTGATGCATCACTTGCTTTTGTTCATATCTCGGACAGTTTTACCTATCAAAGTTTATCAAAATATCAATGACAACAGAATGGGTTGTTCTACAAATATATTTTTATTATGCCAAGAATGAAAGCAAAAAAAAAAAGAGCACACTTAAAAATGCAGATGTTTTTTTTTAGATTTAGCCCGCTTCACAATTCACACATTACTGTCTGGCTAGTTTCTGTCCTTGCTAAAAAGGCAATAATAGTCCAAACATTCCTGACATACGTGCCTGTGGTGCGGTGGTGCGCGCGAACTGAAGACTGGGGGGGGGGGATGGATACGCGCGAACTGAAGAGCGGGAGGGGGGATGGATACGCGCGAACTGAAGAGCGGGAGGGGGGAGATAGATGTGGGCACGTGAACTGTAGAGCGGGGAGGTTGCGCACGCACATGCACCTGGTTTCACGCAGAACTGTACCAAAATGCTGAGGACCGGGGGAACTGTGCATGTAGTTGATCAATTTTAACAAATAAAAACACTTACAGGTTGTGGCCATACCTGCCAACATTTGGTTCGTAAATTCCGGGAGACCCCCCCGGGGTGGGGGTGGGGGTTACGTCATACGCTAATTTGCATATTACTGACGTCATCGCGTTCTACCATTTCTGTTTGTTTAACAGCCTATGGTAAATAAATGGGGTATTTTATATTCGCACTACGCTTTATGTAAGCTTGTCAATTTAACTAAACTTATTGCTGTTTGAATACAGTATATCATTATAGATGAGTAGGGAATTTGCAGTAATCTCTCTGACGTAATATACTCAGACAAGTTCTGAAACTCTCACTTAAAACATCTCTGATTGTGCAACAAGAATAAACAGTCAAATTAAATTGTTAAAATAAAGGAGAAGCAGATCGGGTTGACTGTACAAGGGAAATACCTTCAAACTGCCACCTGTTCTAAATCATTTGCCGTCGGTACGCAGAGAGGTGCTCTGCTCTCAGGCTGCAGGGGAGGGGCCGGCGGCATCACCCGCAGCTCGTTGAGAAGAGTAGGGACGGTACAGTAATGGACAAACGACAGTCTATAAAAATCGCCAGTAACACACAAAAAAGTCACTAGATTTGTCGCTAGTCGCTTTTTTGAAAATTTGTCGCTAAGTTGGCAACACTGGCGCAAACTGAAGAGCGGGGAGCGGGAGGGGTGAGAGGTTGGGGAGATGGGGGCGCGCGAACTGTAGCACGCGACCGGAAGAGCACAAGCACCATGTTTCAGCCCGGACTGTACCAAAATGCTGAGGAGCGGGGGGCGGGGGAATTCTGGGAGTTTACCGGGAGACAGAACAATACGGGAGACGGGTCTGAAATACGGGAGACTCCCGGGAAAAACAGGAGTGTTGGCAGGTATGGTTGTGGCTCACAATCCACAGCTTCGTCAGTTGGAGGAGATTTTAGCCGAATCCAGCACTGAACTGAGAGAGATTCAGGAAGCTGTCCTATGTCAAATGCTAGCGCTATATCTTTTTTTATATATAATTCTCTGGAAAATCTTTAAATCTCTGATAGTCTGTGTGGATTTCTACTTACTTTTGTTAGTGTATTACTATGTGTGTATGGATATATATATATATATATATATATATATATATATATATATATATATATATATATATATATATATATATATATATATATATATATATATATGTACATGTATGTGTATGTATGTTGGTATGTATATGTATGGGCAGGTATATATACATACATGTATGTATGTGTGTATTATTTTCTATAATATTATAGACTGTACATATACCCTGTATTTATTATGTTTGTGTTTAAGATATGTGTATATGTATGTATATATCTTCTGTTAGTTATTTGTCTTGATTGCAATGCTATTTGTGAGATGGCATGGACTTTAGCACTGCTGGGGTGGTGGGGTGAGTGTTTTTCTGGATCTTGTTTTGTTTATTGGGAAAAAAAAATTTGTAAAGATGCCGTGACCACTCACATGTAAAATCAATAAAAATGTAATCACAAAACTAAATGATTCTCTGAAACATAATTAAAATTAAACTTTAGGCACTTCTCTCTTTGTGTCGTGTCCTTTTGGAAGCCCAAATACAAAAACAGAAGAAGCTCTGTGGAAATAGCAGCGTTTAGGCGCCATTTTAGCTTTCTCTGCTATAACATTAAAGCGCATCTGGCCACGCCCCTTCTCTGCACAGGGTGTGCGCGCGAGGTGAATTCACGTAACCGCACACCCTTATGATCTCACTAGCCGGGATGTATTTTTTTTATAGTCCCCGAAATTCGTTCGCTGTAGGCTTTGCTAAGCTAACTCTGTAAAAGCTAATGTCTCCCTTTGCATTAAACTCTGAGCGTCTTACATTCAGAGATGCTGTTTATGTTCACACAGCTACATTACACATCAACTAAAGTTTCAAATAGGACATCTCAGTGGACCACCTCTTTAAATGTGTGTGTGAGTGAGAGATAGGGTTGCCACCCGTCCTTTAAAATACGGAATCGTCCCGTATTTGACAATGAAATTGCGCGTCCCGTTTTGAATCAATACGGGACGGGTTTTGTCCCGTATTTTTTATCATTTTTTTTAAAGTAGCGTGTCTTTTAAGCAGAGTCTGTCAAGTCTTGACAGAGTGGTCTAATGGCAGATGCTTCTCCAGGTAACCCCTCGCTTCTTAAAGTTTCAGAGTTTAAACGCAGGCGGCTGCAAAAGTACCGCAGAGAGTGGGAGTAACAACAATCAAACTTTCTCTCAGAATTAGATTTGGCCTGGTTTTCACACACTGGGTCACAAATTGTAGTTTGTATAAATTCTGTAAATACAATGTAAGTGGATCACGGTCCAATGTAATATTATGATTTGCTTTTTAAGATTAAGTCAGGCACAATTTATTGCATGAAACATTACATTTATTACATTAATAAACAACATAATGCCCATGTAAAGAAAATAAACTAGTAAATTGCAACTTTCCATGTTGTTAAATTAGAAATAGGCTATTTGAAAACTACTAGCTAATGTTTGTAGCTAGTTTATGTATGTGCTGTTTCCATGTTATCAATACCACCCTTTAAAATTGGGTTGATTAGTACTTTCTCATCTCCTCTAGGTTACAGCAGATGAGTTAACACAGGTGTACCACACTATTAAACATAACATCAGCTATAACAGTGCTGCTGTCATGCTATTGGGCCTGTGATTGGGGATGTGGCCCCCTCTGCAGTATGCGTCCCTTATTTTTTTGTATTAAAAGTGGTAACCCTAGTGAGAGACCTGTTTGAAGTGTGTGATTCAGTACTCTGTGTAAGACCTGTTTGATGTGCTCTTTCTTGAGGTATTTCTCGCTGTAGTACTGCTCCTGCCGCAGGTTGAGGAGCTGCTGCTGCTGCTGCTCCTTCAGCTCCGCCAGCTTCTGTGCGCTGTCCTGATCCAGATGAAGAAGCTCCTGCTCGAAGAACGACGGCCCGTGCTCAGGACTGGAGGACAGACACCTGCAGACGCACACGCACACAAACACATGCATAGACACACACGCACATGCATACACACAAACGCACACAAAACAAACACACACCACATGCATATACATACATATACACACACACACACACACACACACACTCATACAAACAAACACACACACGCATGCACATTCACACAAACCCACACAAGCATACACAAATACACACACACGCACTCAAACATACACAATCGCACAGCCACACAAACACACACATGCACACAGACACACATACACACAAACACAAGCACACACACAAAACAAACACACAAAAACACACACACGCAGACGCAGACGCACACACACATATGCATATACACATATACAGATACAGGCAAGCACACACATGCATACACACATAAACACACACACACATGTGTGCAAACACACACACAAGCATACAGACACACATACACACAAACACAAGCACACACACAAAACAAACACACAAAAACACACACACGCAGACGCACACACACATATGCATATACACACATACAGATACAGGCAAGCACACACATGCATACACACATAAACACAAACACAAGCACACACACATGCACAGACACACACAAACACAAACAAAACACATGCACAAACACATGCACACACATACACATGCACAAACAAACACACAAACAAACATATGCATATACAGAAAAGTGCACACACACACACACACACACACACACACACACACACACACACACACACACACACTGGCTCAGCTCTGGATCTCCTCCAGCTGTGGAACGCTATAGAGGATCACTGGACTCGACCTACCTCTTCTTACCGTCTCGTTTGGCAGATTTCTGCAGGACGGAGCGCTTGCGCAGATACTCATGCTGGATCTCGTTGTATTTGGCCGTGTGCTCCTTGATCATCTCTGTGGTTTTCTTGTGGTGTTTCTTCACCAGGTCCTTCATCTCTTTATAGTGTCGTCTCTGTTCGCGCACGAATCCTTTCTGCTGTTTGAGCTCCTCCACACTCTGAGCCTCCATCTCTGACGAACAAACAAGAAAATGACCTTTACATCCACAAACAAGGTAAATCATCTGTCAACGGGGTCAGTAAAATCATCTTAAATCAAGCCGAAAATAAGATTATTTTGCTTACTGCACTGGCACATAGATATACACTCACAGGCCTCTTTATTAGGTACACCTTACTAGTAGCGGGTTGGACCCCCTTTTGCCTTCAGAACTGCTTTAATCCTTCATGGCAGAGATTCAACAAGCTACTGGAAATATTCCTCAGAGATTTTGCTCCATATTAACATGATAGCATCACACAGTTGCTGCAGATTTGTCGGCTGCACATCCATGATGCCAATCTCCCGTTCCACCACATCTCAAAGGTGCTCTATTGGATTGAGTTATGGTGACTGTGGAGGCCATTTGAGTACAGTGAACTGATTGTCATGTTCAAGAAACCAGTCTGAGATGATTCACGCTTTATAACATGGCGCGTTATCCTGCTGGAAGTAGCCATCAGAAGATGGGTACACTGTGATCATAAAGGGATGGACATGGTCAGCAATAATACTCATCTAGGCTGTGGCGTTGACACGATGCTCAATTGGTACTAATGGGCCCAAAGTGTGCCAAGAAAATATCCCACCACCATTACACCACCACTACCAGACTAAATCGCTGATATAAGGCAGCAAGGATCTATGCTTTCATGTTGTTGATGCCAAATTCTGACCCTACCATCCGAATGTGGCAGCAGAAATTGTGACTCATCAGACCAGGCAACGTTTCTCCAATCTTCTGTTGTCCAATATTGGTGAGCCTGTGTGAATTGTAGCCTCAGTTTCCTGTTCTTAGCTGACAGGAGTGGCACCCGGTGTGGTCTTCTGCTGCTGTAGCCCATCTGCCTCAAGGTTGGACGTGTTGTGTGTTCAGAGATGCTCTTCTGCAGACCTCGGTTGTAACGAGTGCTTATTTGAGTTACTGTTGCCTTTCTATCAGCTGGAACCAGTCCGGCCATTCTCCTCTGACCTCTGGCATCAACAAGGCATTTGCGCCCACAGAACTGCCGCTCACTGGATATTTTCTATTTTTCTGACCATTCTCTGTAAACCCTAGAGATGGTTGTGCGTGAAAATCCCTGTAGATCAGCAGTTTCTGAAATACTCAGACCAGCCCGTCTGGCACCAACAACCATGCCACATTCAAAGTCACTTAAATCACCTTTCTTCCCCATTCTAATGCTCAGTTTGAACTGCAGCAGATCGTCTTGACCATGTCTACACGCCTAAATGCCTTGAGTTGCTGCCATGTGATTGGCTGATTAGAAATTTCCATTAACAAGCAGTTAGACAGGTGTACCTAATAAAGTGGCCAGTGAGTGTATACTATTTTTGTGTTAGATATTCAGCATAAATATATTAAAGGTCCTGTGAAATCAAAAGATGCTAGTTTCAGTGTTAGTTTTAAGGATATCTATAAGCTAGTGTGCTCCAAAACAGTGACAACATTTGCATTTGCAGTTTAGATTATGTCAAACATTGAATAAAAAAAATGCACATTTCAAAGTACTTCCTTTAAAATTAAGCGCAATATATCACACAACTAGTTACTAACCGGTGAGGACGCTCTGAATCAGATCTTCTGTCTTTGCTGCTGGTTTTGTTGAGCCTGAAAAAAGATTTCAACCCATAATAATAATCATTTGTCCATAATGAAGTATGTGAATGCAGAGAGTATACAGTGAAATGCAGTATATAACCAGACTGTTATTCTCTCAAAATAAAGCCAGACAGGTTTATCAGCAAAGGGCATTATTCTGCAAAAACAACCAGCTGGACAAACATTATCCGGCATTTATAAAGTTTATATATTTGCTAATTATCAAGACGATTCGTAGTACCTGTATATACTCTCTTGAATCAATAGTGAGTTTGGTGTTTAACAGTAGACTGCGCTCTAGGCCAGTTTTTAACAGCAGACTACGCTCTAGGCTAGTTTTTAACAGCAGATGGTGCTCTAGGCTAGTTTGCAACACACACGATAGGCTAGTGTTTAACCGCAGATGGTGCTCTAGGCTAGTTTGTAACACACACGATAGGCTAGTGTTTAACCGCAGATGGTGCTCTAGGCTAGTTTGTAACACACACGATAGGCTAGTGTTTAACCGCAGATGGTGCTCTAGGCTAGTTTGTAACACACACGATAGGCTAGTGTTTAACCGCAGATAGTGCTCTAGGCTAGTTTGTAACACACACGATAGGCTAGTGTTTAACCGCAGATGGTGACCTAGGCTAGTTTTGAACAGTAGATATTAAAAAAATAGCCTAGAGCATCATCTGCTGTTAAAAACTAAGCTAGAGTATCGTCTGCTGTTAAAACTAGCCTATCTGGTGTTAAAACTAGCCTAGAGCACCATCTGGTGTTAAAAAACTAGCCTAGAGTGCCACCTACTGTAAAAAAACTGGCCCAGAGCTCCATCTGCTGTTAAAACTAGCTTATCTGGTGTTAAAACTAGCCAAGAGCACCATATGCTGTTAAAAACTAGCCTATCTGCTATTAAAAACTAGCCTATCTGCTATTTAAAACTAGCCTATCTGCTATTTAAAACTAGCCTATCTGCTATTAAAAACTAGCCTATCTGCTATTTAAAACTAGCCTATCTGCTGTTTAAAACTAGCCTAGAGCAACATCTCCTTTTAAAAACTAGCCTAGAGCGCCATCTATAGTTTAAAACTAGCCTATCTGCTGTTAAAACTGGCCAAGAGCGCCATCTGCTGTTAAAAACTAGCCTATCTGCTGTTAAAAAAACTAGCCAAGAGCGCCATCTGTAGTTTAAAACTAGCCTATCTGCAGTTAAAACTGGCCTAGAGCACCATCTGCTGTTAAAAACTAGCCTAGAGCGCCATCTGCTGTTAAAACTAGCCTATCTGCTGTTAAAACTGGCCTAGAGCACCATCTGCTGTTAAAAACTAGCCTAGAGCGCCATCTGCTGTTAAAACTAGCCTATCTGCTGTTAAAACTGGCCTAGAGCACCATCTGCTGTTAAAAACTAGCCTAGAGCGCCATCTGCTGTTAAAACTAGCCTATCTGCTGTTAAAACTGGCCTAGAGCACCATCTGCTGTTAAAAACTAGCCTAGAGCAACATCTTCTTTTAAAAACTAGCCTAGAGTGCCATCTGCTGTTAAAAACTAGCCTATCTGCTGTTAAAACTGCCCTAGAGCACCATCTGCTGTTAAAAACTAGCCTACCTGCTGTTAAAAGCTAGCCTAGAGCACAATCTGCTGTTAAAAAACTAGCATATCTGCTGTTAAAAACTAGCCTAGAACACCATCTGCTGTTTAAAACTAACCTAGAGTGCCATCTGCTGATTAAAACAATCTGATGTTAAAACTAGCCTAGAGTGCCATCTGCTGTTAAAAACTAGACTATCTGCTGTTTAAAACTAGCCTAGAGCACCATCTGCTATTAAAAACTAGCCTATCTGCTATTAAAAACTAGCCTATCTGCTATTAAAAACTAGCCTATCTGCTTTTTAAAACTAGCCTAGAGCACCATTTGCTTATAAAGACTAGCTAATCTGGTATTAAAACTAACCTAGAGCACCATCTGCTGTTAAAAACTAGCCTATCTGCTATTAAAAACTAGCCTATCTGCTATTAAAAACTAGCCTATCTGCTTTTTAAAACTAGCATAGAGCACCATCTGCTGTTAAAAACTAGCCTATCTGCTATTAAAAACTAGCCTATCTGCTATTAAAAACTAGCCTATCTGCCATTAAAAACTAGCCTATCTGCTATTACAAACTAGCCTATCTGCTTTTTAAAAATAGCCTAGAGCACCATTTGCTTATAAAGACTAGCTAATCTGGTGTTAAAACTAACCTAGAGCACCATCTGCTGTTAAAAACTAGCCTATCTGCTATTAAAAACTAGCCTATCTGCTATTTAAAACTAGCCTATCTGCTGTTTAAAACTAGCCTAGAGCACCATCTGCTGTTAAAAACTAGCCTAGAGCGCCATCTGCTGTTAAAAACTAGCCTATCTGCTATTTAAAACTAGCCTATCTGCTGTTTAAAACTAGCCTAGAGCACCATCTGCTGTTAAAAAAATAGCCTAGAGCACCATCTGCTGTTAAAAAAATAGCCTACAGCGCCATCTGCTGCTAAAAAATAGCCTACAGCGCCATCTGCTGTTAAAAACTAGCCTAGAGCACCATCTGCTGTTAAGTAAAGTAAAGTAAAGTAAAGTAAAGTAAAGTAAAGTAAAGTAAAGTAAAGTAAAGTGCAGACCGGTGGACTGAGGCTGTGTGCTGATCTGGGATGCAGGTTTTGGAGCGGCGCTGGGTGCGTGACTTAATCCATTCTCAACCGGAGCTGGTTTGGGTTCAGTTTTCACCTCTGATGGGTTTTCAACCCCCGGATCCGCCTGAACAACAACAACACAAATATCCAATGACTGTCAGTTTAACAGCAACAGACACAAGCGAACGCATAAGCAAATTAATTGATATGTAAATGAACGAGCAGTGCGATTACAGTTCAGGCGAAGCAATTAGTGCACTAATCCCATTATAATCTAATCTGCTAACACACGGCCATGCATATCACATCTGAACACAAATTACAAATCACACACTTTAACTTTCAGCAACTGTAATCATAACTATAAAGCTTTAATCATGTTAACATGAGAGTTATTGGTGTGTGATGTTTATGGTTTACAACATATTACTGTAATTGCTGTTGCATTGATGTGGGAGTTGACATTATACAGTAGAGTATACATTGAAAAAACAGACATAAAGCAATGAGTGAATTCCAGTTATAATGAGTTTGTAATTCAAGTTATGGAAGTTAAAAACATCCCTGTATGGGTTTGTGCTTTTATATTTATAAGATGTGATAGAGCTGATTAATATCACACGCGCAAGAGTGAATTTACCTCAATATTACAGTTTTTCTCAGTTGCTTTGGTGCATTTCTCACAACACTGTTTACATTTGCACAACAGTTAATGCATTTCTCAAAACAATTAGTACAAACTGCAAAACCTAGTTTATAAAATGCAAAAGCGTGTCACTTGCTCAAAATGGAGAGCTCATTCCTCAAAAGCAAGTATTGATGTCAATGAAAGTGTCAGTGTCATCAAGATGAAAAGTCCTGCCACCATTGTTTATGAACAAGATAATCAAATGGCTTTGTCATGTTTTCATTATGACACTTTACTCTAATTTTTTCCAATGCAAAAAAGTCAGATTTTGGTGACACTTCCTGAAAATGCTCAAAATAGCGTTATATACTATGAGCACAGCCACTTGAAAACTACAGTTAAGTTAGACATCACTGCATTTAGTGAGGTATCTGAGTACAAGACACTGAATATGTGTGTTTCACATGTTTACTGCATTTGCTCTTTGCAATACTAATTTATTCACAGCATTGTGCAAAAGAATAAACACACCCTTATTTACAACAAACATAAACTCCCTTTGGGTAGAGCTGTGTACAACTGTAAACATTATTGCAGTGCATATTAGAACTGAACCTACAACATACACAGGTCTGTAAATCATTCATCAAATTGTTCAATTTAGAAAACATTTTGAGGCAAAAAAAAAAATATATTTTTTTTATAAAATTAGCTTGAGAGATTTTGACAACTAGTTCAACATTTGTGTAAGTAATGAAATGAGGACTATTAGTTTTATATGGAATGACTATTCAGCATCCATAAGTTTAGTTCATTTTGACTGACATGACAAAAGCAATTGATAATGTTACAAACAGCAGAGAGTTGTATGAAAGCAATTGATGCATGTCCAAAAGCATTTGCAATTTGTTGGAAGGAATGAGAAACTGCTACTATGATGTGAACAGATGACTAACTGTTTTGAGAAATGCATTAACTGTTGTGCAAATGTAAATAGTGCTGTGAGAAATGCACCAAAGCCACTGAGAAAAACTGTAACATCACACAAGCAAGAGTGAATTTAACCTCAATATTACCATGTGATCGCCCTCGCAAATGTAATTTCGATTTCATTCAAGAAGTTCATATTGAGTGAGTTACATTTTTGATGCAACATTGTGTTTTTTGTTCTGTTTAGTCAAAATAGTTCAAGCAAAGCTTGAACAGAACATGTTTTGTACTTCATGAATAAATCTGTTTCTGAATGTATTAATTGAGACAATGATTGATTCATTATGACGTCTTAATCAATAATAAGCTATAATGCAAAATATACTAGTGCTGGGCAAAGAGTAATCGTGATTAGTTGCATCCAAAATATAGATAGATAGATAGATAGATAGATAGATAGATAGATAGATAGATAGATAGATAGATAGATAGATAGATAGATAGATAGATAGATAGATAGATAGATAGATAGATAGATAGATAGATAGATAGATAGATAGATAGATAGATAGATAGATAGATAGATAGATAGATAGATAGACGGATGGACGGACGGACTGACAGACAGAAAGACGGACGGACGGACGGATGAATGGATGAATGGATGAATGGATAGATAAACAAATAGATGGATGGATGGATGGATGGATGGATGGATAAAAAAGTCAGTCAGACAGGCAAAGATAGATAGATGGACGGATGGATAGACAGACAGACAGATATAAAGATGGATAGAGAGATGGAGAGAGACGGATGGATGGATAGATGGATAGACAGATAGATATATTTATAGATTTTATTTATTATTATTATAGCTAGATGGATGGATGGATGGATAGACGGACAGAAAGACGGACGGACGGATGGATAGATAGACAAACAGATAGACAGATAGACAGATAGATAGATAGACAGATAGACAAACAGATAGACAGATAGATGGACGGACGGACGGACAGACGGACGGATAGATAGATAGATAGATAGACAGACAGACAGACAGACAGACAGACAGACAGACAGACAGACAGACAGACAGACAGACAGACAGACAGACAGACAGACAGATATAGATAGATAGATAGATAGATAGATAGATAGATAGATAGATAGATAGATAGATAGATAGATAGATAGATAGATAGATAGATAGATAGATAGATAGATCTCCTCTATGTTAAAGAGGTTTGCGCTGTATGTGCTGTGCAGTTGTTTAATCTAGTGAATGTGAAAGCAGTGTTTACCTCTCTGGTGTCCTTCTCCTCCTCTCCCTCCTCCAGTGTAAGCGCCGCCAGCTGTTTGGATCTCTGCTCCATCAGGTTGACATATCTGATGGGGTTGGACAGCGCTTCAATCACATCTGTTGAGCACAGAAACACTCCGTCAGTCCAACACACACACACACACGCGCGCACGCGCACACACACACACACACACACACACACACACACACACACACACACACACACACACACACACACACACACACACACACACACACACACACACACACACACACACACACACACACACACACACACACACACACACACACACACACACACACACAGTGCGGCTTACAGCACTTCCAAAAAGTATTGACATCATTAAAGTTGCATTTGTTTATTTTTTCTGATTTCTATGTTTCAAAAGCAATTGAAGTAATTGACCCAAAACTAGGCAACGCAGTGGCGCAGTAGGTAGTGCTGTTGCCTCACAGCAAGAACGTCGCTGGGTCGCAGGTTCGAACCTCGGCTGGGCTGGGTCAGTTGGCGTTTCTGTGTGGAGTTTGCATGTTCTCCCTGCGTTCGCGTGGGTTTCCTCCGGGTGCTCCGGTTTCCCCCACAGTCCAAAGACATGCAGTACAGGTGAATTGGGTAAGCTAAATTGTCCGTAGTGTATGAGTGTGAATGTGTGCGTGTGTGGATGTTCCCAGAGATGGGTTGCGGCTGGAAGGGCATCCGCTGCGTAAAATCGTGCTGGATAAGTTGGTGGTTCATTCCACTGTGGCGACCCCGCAAGGGACAAAGCCGACAAGAAAATGAATGAATGAATGAACCAAAACTAATTAAAATCTCCACAAATCTGAAACCAGACGATTCTTTACCTGAGTCAAATATAACCTCTAGCCTTACTTTAAAAATAATACTTGAGCATTATATTCATTCATTCATTTTATTTTCGGCTTAGTCCCTTTATTAATAATCAGGGGTCGCCACAGCGGAATGAACCGCCAACTTATCCAGCATATGTTTTACGCATGCCTATCCAGCTGCAACCAAACACTGGAAAACACTCATACACTCTCATTCACACACACACACTACGGACAATTTAGCTCACCCAATTCCCTTATAGCGCATGTGTTTAGACTGTGGGGAAAACCAGAACACCCGAAGGAAACCCACGCCAACACAGGGAGAACATGCAAACTCCACACAGAAATGCCAACTAACCCAGCCGGGACTCAAACCAGTGACGTTCTTGCTGTGAGGCGACAGTGCTACCCACTGCGCTGCCCCTAAGCATTATATATAAATTCTAATTTTGAATATTTGTCGAATTTATTTAAAAAAACACACACATTCGAATGCAAAAACTTGCATATAAAGTTTATTCATTTGACTTCGGCTTAGTCCCAGGGGTCGCCACAGCGGAATGAACCACCAACTATTCGGGCATATATTTTACACAGTGGATGCCCTTCCAAAACACCCATACACTCTCACATTCACACATACACTACAGTCATTCCACAGCTTGATTTTCTTTCTCTGAAAGCATCTGAGAGTCTCCATGGCTGTGTTTTGGATCATTGTCTTGCTGAAATGTCCACCCTGGTTTTATCTTCATCCTCCTGCTAATTAGATGTTGGACTGAAGCAGCTGATATTCATTTACACTGATGAAGGGCAGAGGGTTAAGCTGCGGTCACACTGGACTTTTCTCCCCATAGACTTGCGTCAGACCGGAAACGCAAGGTCATGCATCAAGTTTCGCAGGTTGCTGCGGTGCAAAGTTCAAGCTTGGTGAACTCTGACCTGCGAAATTGCATCACTTGACTGCGTGAGACCAATCGAGGATCAAAACATGACCACTCTGGACAGAAATTTAAAACATGGAGCAATCGCTCGCTTTTCTTAATGCCTAATCATCTTGTTGAATCCCGCCTCTTTTCGCAGCGCCGTGCAACAGAATTTCATGGGCTCAAACTCTAGAGTGACTGCAGCTTTACTGAAGAACTGCTGAGAGATTTCAGCTGCTGTCTGGGCTTCCCTGCCTTTCTACACCTCCCTTTCTTCATGAGTTCAATACTTTTTCCTGGCGTCATTTCATTTTATTACACAGAACTTCATTTGTAATCTAATTAGTTTTGTTTTCTTTGCATATATGGATTTCTTTGGTTGTCACCAACATCAGGTGAAAATTTCAAGTCAAAAGCACCTTTAAAAATGTGTTTTCTGAGAAAAATGGTGACGTGTGGGATACTTATTTCCCCCACTGTACTGTAAATGTTATTTAGTAAATAAACCAAGGGCAGATTTTCTCCTCCTGCTCATGACGTGCGTCAGTAAAGTGCAGACATGATCAAGACGGAAACACAGACAGCCAAAACAGAGGTGTGAAAACCCGCAATGAAGGTTAGATCTGCTGATTCTGAGCTCAACAAAACCCAGACACCAAACCATCCCATAATCCAGGGGTCACCAACTATATTTGTCAGAGGGCCAGAATTTTACGAGACAGTCTCCTTGGGGGCCGGACCCCCAAGAAGAAAATCAAATAAAAATATAATTTTGGCTTAACATTATGTTTAATGTTTATACGTTTTAATTCTTATACTTTTGCGTTTTTTTTTTTTTTTTGACAGATATTGCGATTTCGATTTGATTTGCGATTTAATTTTGTAGTCAAGTGAATAATTCAATAATCTGTATTTTAGCTTCTTACTGCTAAGTGGAGTTTAGTCATAAACTAATTTCAGTCATCTTCGTTTTGAAGAACCCCCCCTCCTTCCACCCCTACTCCTCCTCCTTCCTAGATGGGTGACACGGTGGCCCAGTGCCTAGCATTGTGGCCTCACAGCAAGAATGTCCACGGTTCAGGCTTTACCGAACTTGCAGGCATTTCTGTGAGGAGTTTTGCCAGTTCTCCCCGTGCTCACGTGGGTTTCCCCCGGGTTCTCCGGTTTCCTCCCACAGATTAAAAACATGCAACCAAATCATTGTCTAAAAACTAATTATAGACCTGTTCAATACTTAGTACCATCTCAAGAGAAGCACTATCTGATATTCAATTACCACGGCAGGGGAGTTCTCGAGATCTACCTGAGCTCAGCGCTCCCCTCTCGCCCTGCAACGGGGGGGAGCCCGGGGCTCGGGGACCTTTTGAGCTCAGGGCTCTCTCCCGGGACAGCATGCCAAACTTGCTTATAATCAATCATCAGCTAAGTGTGAACTCTTGAAAATGCAGTGAGTGTTAGTTAAAAAAGGAGCTTAAAAGATATTAACTTATATTAGCAAACATCTCTGAAATTGTACTTATATATATGTGTGTGTGTTTGTGTAATGAAAGATAATAACTTTGTATATTAAAAGTATATTTTCATTTGTTTATTATAAATTTTCATTATTTTTTATAAAACGGTAATATTAAACTTAAAGTTTAAATGCACATTTGTAAATAAACAGTTAAAATAGTAAAATAGTGTGACTTTATCAGCCTGCTATAACGACAGACTGTGCGTTAAAGCACAAAACACGAGCGTTAACGCCATTATCATGATGGACTCATTCAGTAGCGAACTCGAGTTTAAGTGATTTACACTTTTCGTTGAAAAAAGCTCTGTATGTCCTTTTTTTCTGCCGCCATCCTCACCTGTGTGTGTCAGACCTCACACACCTCATTCTTGCATGGGGAATTCACCTGCTGTTTAGGCGCTGCTTTCCTGAACGCAACTACGGCCTCTCACATGACAGCAGGGAAAGGCACAGCCTTTCTAGGTTAACATGTCTAGGTTAATATTGACAGCGTGATTTTTTTAAGTGAATTAAATTATTGGTGGGGACATTTCAATAGTTGGTCCTCCTCCGCGTCCTCTTCGTCCATGCTAAATCTACGCCCCTGCTTCACGCTTTTTTTCCTGTTTGTTGTTGTGGGCGTTTCGCATATTTCGGTTGCGCAATTCTGATTGGGTAGTACGAAAGTGTGCTTACTCAATTGGATAGTAAGGCTGTCACACACAGACGACTGCCACACACACAGACGGCATGGCAGGCATGCATTTGCTCTGAGCGTGGGAGGTTAAACAATATACATTTCATATCACAACTTCTTGCGATTAGCTAATCGCAACGTTCTAAATCGCGATTGCGATTCGATTTTGATTAATTGCACAGCCCTAGAGTGGACCACTATTTTCTTTTAGATCCTCACAATTTTGTAATCCAGTCGCGGGCCGGATTGAACGGCTCAGCGGGCCGGATTTGGCCCGCGGGTCGCCAGTTGATGATCACTGCCATAATCCATCAGCTCATTAATTATCTTCCCTGTAAAAAATGCAGGGTTCCACACAATACATTCATGTTGGCCCAACACAAATCGATTAAGTTAATGTAACAAATTGAAGTGGATTGAACATTAAACAATAAAATTTTGTTTATTTGAAAAAAAAAAACCTCAAGAGTTGTGTTGTTTCAACTCATTTTAAATAAATAGCAGCAAAAACTATTTTTGAGCGTTGAACTCCTTACAACATTTCAGATACTGCAGTATTCTAGTCATCATTCATTCATTAATTTTCCTTTGACTAAGTACCTTCATTCATCAGGGGTCACCACAGCTGCAACCCAGTACTGGGAAACATCCATACACACTCATTCAAGCACATTTACACTACGGATAATTCAGCTTATTCAATTCACCTATAGTGGCAGTGCAGTGGCTCAGTGGTTAGCACTGTCACCTTAGAGCAAGAAGGTTGCTGGTTTGAGTCCCGGCTGGGTTAGTTGGCATTTCTGTGCGTAAAACATATGCTGGATAAGTTGGCAGTTCATTCCGCTGTGGCGACCTTTGATTAATAAAGGGACTAAGCCAAAAATAAAATGAATGAATGAATGAATTAATTCCCCTATAGCACATGTGTTTGGACTGTGGGAGAAACCGGAGCACCCAGTGGAAACCCACACCAACACGGTGAGAACATGCAAACTCCACACAGAAATGCCAACTGACCCAGCGACCTTCTTGCTGTGAGACGACAGTGCTAACCACTGAGCCATCATGTCGCCCAGTCATAATTCAATTTCACTAAATGTACTAAAACTAAACCACTAAAATCATAACTTAAAATGCAATTAATAAATCACAAAAACTAAAAATATTTGCATAATATTCAAATTTGATGCATAATTTTAAACATCGGGCGACGCAGTGGTGCAGTAGGTAGTGCTGTCGCCTCACAGCAAGAAGGTCGCTGGTTCGAGCCTCAGTTGGCGTGTTTGCATGTTCTTCCTGCATTCGCGTGGGTTTCCTTCGGGTGGTCCGGTTTCCCCCACAGTCCAAAGACATGCGGTACAGGTGAATTGGGTAGGCTAAATTGTCCGTAGTGTATGAGTGTGAATGAGTGTGTATGGATGTTTCCCAGAGATGGGTTGCAGCTGGAAGGGCATCCGCTGCATAAAACATGTGCTGGATATGCTATCGGTTCATTCCGCTGTGGATTGATAAAGGAACTAAGCCGAAAATGAATGAATGAATAAATTTTAAACATTAAACTTTTTAAAAAAAATCCCTAAATTAATTAAAACTAACTAGAAACATAAACATATAATAAAATATAATAAATAAATAACAAAACACAAAAAAGGTTTGCATAATATTCAAATTTGATGCAAAATTTGTAACTTTTAATGGGAAAAAATGGATAAACATAAACTAGAAAAACATACTTATATTATGAGTTATATGTGTTACATAACATACAGTTGAAGGCAAAATTGTTTATTCATTCATTTTCTTTTTGGCTTAGTCCCTTTATTAATCCGGGGTCGCCACAGCGGAATGAACCGCCAACTTATCCAGCATGCTTGTTTTATGCACTGGATGCCCTTCCAGCCACAACCCATCACTGGGATGATACAGACACACTCATTCACACTCATACACTACGGAATTAGCCTACCCAATTCATCTGTACCGCATGTGTTTGGACTGTGGGGGAAACCGGAACACCCGGAGGAAACCCACGCGAACGCAGGGAGAACATGCAAACTCCACACAGAAACGCCAACTGACCCAGCCGAGGCTCGAACCAGCGACCTTCTTGCTGTGAGGCGACAGCACTACCTACTGCGCCACTGCATCGCCCCACATAAAATTGTTTATTTGAAATTTCAGTTCATTGTGTGAATTCAAATTAATATGAATGAATTAATAATTCATAAATTCAAGTGATGTTTCCTGTTTTTCACAGTATTTCCTATTCATTTTGTCTCCTGGAGAAAGTCTTATTACTTTTAGTTTTTTTACAAACTATTGTAGGTTCAATATTATTAGCCCCCTTAAGAAATTAGAAATTATAATTTGTGTTTTGATTGGCTACAGAACAAACCACTGTTGCCTAATGACTTGCCTAATTAGCATAGTTTCATCAATTAAGCCTTTAAAGGGCACCTATGGTGAAAAATCTACTTTTCAAGCTGTTTGGACAGACATATGTGTAGGTATAGTGTATAGACCGTCATATTGGGGTGATATAAACACACCCAGTCCTTTTTTTTCAATTTAACAACATAAAAACAGTGGACCAATTGGAGCGGTTTTGAGACCGACCGCAACTTGACGTAAGAGTGCGGTTCCCCCCGCCCACTGAATTGATTGACAGCTGCGTATTAACATGTCTCCGTAGTAACGTTTATAATCATATCAACAAGACAAGGACGTGCGCAAAGCAACTGGGAATAAAAGGTCTGTTCATTTCGCTAGGATCATCAATCATCATCAAATGTGGTCAAGAGTGAGTTTGACAAGTTTAAAATCTTTTAAAACAGTGCATGTGTGTTAGTAATGGGCGATATAAACGATATGCGATATAAACGATACAAAATTGGCCTACGATAGAGATTCTAATTCTATTGCACTATCGCGATAATGCATGTTTGATGACGCAATCTACCCGCGAAATTAAGAGCAACGAGCTGCAGCCGGCTGCAACGCATCATCTTGAATAAACAGTGCGACTATTTCGCTCGCATTTGCGACAAAAAATAATAAGCTCGATTGATAACTTAAATCACTCGGCCACTGTAAAACAACATGCTCTTCACACTAACTTATGGTGTATTACGTTGGAAATCTATTGTGACTGTAGCACATGCTGAGCTCTCAACAACAGCATTAAGCAACGCATGGCACCGAATGGCGACGTGTCGCACAACTTGCGAGCCTCATGCATGGCATATCGAGGCTTGTCACACAGATTCCCACACAGCGCTTCCCACACAGATTTTACCTGGGCGGCCGATATATTATTGGGGCGGCCCGGTTCTGTGTTCGCGAGAAACTGAGAACACTCTGCCACAGACTCACATGCTCTGCATGCAGACCCACAGAGACGCGCTGGATACAGAAGAGCGCGAAGACTAAATAGACTGATCCAGCTCATTATTTGGGGTGACAATACATTTTCCCCGGACATGTCCAAGAATCTGCTTTCGCTTTCGATATTAATTGTATTCATTTTTGCATTACTTTATAAGCAAACTTTATCTGGTGCGTCTCAATCTCTCAGCAGCACCAACATACAGCAGACAGACAGAGAGAGAGAGAGAAAGAGCAGATCAAGAGACCAGTTTTAATTTCATTAGGAGAACAAAATGTTTAAAATCAAATGTGTTACCTTAGGCTGCAGGTTAGAAATATGTTTTTATTTAAAGTATCTGCAATACACAATTTTATTTGACTAATTTAATACTGGAAGTAATTTCAGTACAGTGTAGGTTCCTTAACTAAAAAGACACCAGTTTTTTTGTTCTCTGCAACTTGGCATTTAGGAACCAAAGACTTAAAAGAAAAGTCTTTCTTTCTGAAAGGCACTACATTTAGTGTATTTATCTGCAACATTGTGTTGTTTAATTACAGTTTTGCCTTTGCACAATAAATGTTCTCAAAATGACATGCAACGTTTCGTAATTTCTTTAAAAAAATAGCAGTTTGGCTTTCCTAAGGGTCTCTGTAACCTGTTCTGAAATGGTTCTATTATAATTTATATATCGCAATATATATCGTTATCGCAAGAGGCTGCAATGTATATCGCAATATGGATTTTAGGCCATATCGCCCATCCCTAATGTGTGTAATGAATTGCAGCGATTTACTGCAGCGTGTCAGAACAATTATACAAGAAGATGCTTCAATCCCGGTTTGTGGACGTTAAATCAGGTTTATTTTGTACATTAACGTAACAGATATCCATACAGCAGTGGATATTAACCTGTATCCTGTCACATTTGCGTGCAAAGACAGTGCAAAGCTAAATGCATGCGCTGTCTGTGTGTGTGTGCGTCCGCACTGTGTGTGTGTGTGTGTGTGTGCGTGAACTTTGTAACGACATTGTGTGTAACTCGTCGTTGCAGCTCCACAACAAATGCATCAAATAATCATTGATAAAGTTCTTACTGAAGTTTTTCCTCGCTTCATTTATGTCTGTCAGTTGTCTGAGGCAGCCGAGGGCGGAGACTAAGGCACGCTGACAGGCACGGGAGAACGGTGGGCGGGGAGGACTAGCCTTAAAGGCGCAGTACACAAAAACGGCAAAAAGCTGTTGAGAGCTATAAAATACAAACTAGTGAAAGCTATAATAAATAATCTGATGGGTGTTTTCAGCTGAAACTTTACAGACACATTCTGGAGACACAAAAGACTTATATTAAATCTGGAAAAAGGGGTAACCTAGGTGCCCTTTAAAACGCACAGGGAAAAAAATCACAGGGAGGCTAATAACTTTGCCTTCAACTGTATATTGCTATACTTGTAAATTGTGGTTAGCACTGTCACCTCACAGCAAGAAGGTCGCTGGTTTGAGTCCTGGCGGGAGTTTACATGTTCTCCTTGTGTTGGCCTGGGTTTTCTCTAGGTGGTCCGGTTTCCCTCATGGTCCAAACACATGCGCTATAGGTGAATTAAATAAACTAAGTTGGCTGTAGTGTATGAATGTGTGTGTGAATGAGGGTGTATGGGTGTTTCCCAGTACTGAGTTGCGGCTGGAAGGGCAGCCGCTGTGTAAAACATATGCTGGAATAGTTAGGAGTTCATTCCGCTGTGGCGACCCCTGATAAATATTGGACTAAGTATGGAATGTATAATGCAAATAAAACAAGCTTGGTGGTCCTAAAAACAGGCTTCGATTTTTTTTTTGCTATGTACTCTCTAATTTTAACTTATATTCACAGCAGATCCTGAAAGAGAAAATATTATCTTACCAGCGAATGTATCAGGCACGTAGTCTTTCACCTCGATATAGACGAATAAGGCAGGAAGAGTGAGCCCTTGATTCTTCTCATTTCTCAAACCAATGTAACGATAACCTGAGAATGAAAAGGACTAAATTATGTGTTTATATAATACAAAAAAATGTATAGTAAAAGACAGCATTTTTTTAAAACAGGCAATTGGAGCTAGTTTTGGGTTAGTTTGATTCAGCATTGGGCTAGTTTTGGTTAGTTTGGTTGGCCATTGGGCTAGTTTTGGTTAGTTTGGTTGGCCATTGGGCTAGTTTTGGTTAGTTTGGTTGGCCATTGGGGTAGTTTTGGTTAGTTTGGTTGGCCATTGTGGTAGTTTTGGATTAGTTTCATTAGTCATTGGGCTGTTTTGGGTTAGTATGAAAAGACATTGGGCTAGTTTTGGGTTAGCTTGATTGGCCATGTGGCTAGTTTTGATTAGTTTGATCGGCCATTTGGCTTGTTTTGGGTTAGTTTGATTGGCTATTGGGCTAGTTTTGGTTAGTTTGGTTGGCTATTGGGGTAGTTTGGTTAGCCATTGAGTTAGTGTTGGATTAGTTTGATTGGCCATTAGGTTGTTTTGGGTTAGTATATAAAGGACATTGGGGTAGTTTTGAGTTAGTGTGATTGGCCATTGGGCTTGTTTTGGCTTAGTTTGATTGGCCATTGGGCTTGTTTTGTCTTAGTTTGATTGGCCATTGGACAAGTTTTGGTTAGTTTGGTTGACCATTGAGCTAGTTTTGGATTAGTTTGATTGGCCATTGGGTTGTTTTGAGTTAGTACATAAAGGACATTGGGGTAGTTTTGGCTTAGTTTGATTGGCCATTGGGCTAGTTTTGGGTTAGTTTGATTGGCCATTGGGCTAGTTTTGGGTTAGTTTGATTGGCCATGTGGCTAGTTTTGGGTTAGTTTGATTGGCTATTGGACTTGTTTTGGGTTAGTTTGATTGGCCATGTGGCTAGTTTTGGGTTAGTTTGATTGGCTATTGGACTTGTTTTGGGTTAGTTTGATTGGCCATGTGGCTAGTTTTGGGTTAGTTTGATTGGCTATTGGACTTGTTTTGGGTTAGTTTGATTGGCCATGTGGCTAGTTTTGGGTTAGTTTGATTGGCTATTGGACTTGTTTTGGGTTAGTTTGATTGGCCATGTGGCTAGATTTGGGTTAGTTTGATTGGCTATTGGACTTGTTTTGGGTTAGTTTGATTGGCCATGTGGCCTGTTTTGGGTTAGTTTGATTGGCCATTGGACAAGTTTTGGTTAGTTTGGTTGACCATTGAGCTAGTTTTGGATTAGTTTGATTGGCCATTGGGTTGTTTTGAGTTAGTACATAAAGGACATTGGGGTAGTTTTGGGTTAGTTTGATTGGCCATTAGGCTAGTTTTGGGTTAGTATGAAAGGACATTGGGCGAGTTTTGGATTAGTTTGATTGACCATTGGGTTGTTTTGAATTAGTACAAAAAGGACATTGTGGTAGTTTTGGGTTAGTTTGATTTGCCATTGGGCTAGTTTTGGGTTAGTTTGACTGGCCAACGTTTTGGCTAGTTTGATTAACCATTGGGCTAGGCTTAGGCTAGATTGAATGGCCATTGGGCTAGATTGGGTTAGTTTGATTGGCAATTAGGCTAGTTTGAATGGCTATTTGGGCCAGTTTTTGGAAGTTCAATTGGCCATTGGGCTAGTTTTAGGCTAGTTTTGATAGGCCATAGGGCTACATTTGGGCTGGTTATTGATTGGCCATTGATGGGTTTTGTGCTAGTTTCATATGCTATTCTGCTAGATTTTCCCTAGTTTGATTGGCCATTGGGCTAGTTTAATTGGTTATTGGGCTACTTTGGGCTAGCTTGATTGGCCATTAGGCTAATTTTGTTGCAAAAACCTGACAACCCTGATCAGCCCTGCTGTTGTCCTTACCGGGGCGGATGGCGTAGACGGGGATGATGCGATGACCGATGAACTTTCCTCCCTCCTCAAACACTGCGATCCTCAGAGACGCCAGCGTGGGCAGCACCACCTGACCAACACACAGCACAAAACCAGCGCTTATTTCACACACTCAGTCCTCCAGGCACCAGCACTCCAGAAATAAACCCTACTTTCTTGAAGACGATGGGCTCCTCATCCCACACCGGGTTGATGGCGTTGCTCTGGGACGTCTTTGTCTTGAACGCTTTTCGTCTCGTGTCGACTGGAAGTCCAAACATGTCAATCTCCACATAAACGCCCACCTTCCTGTCAGTCAGAAACTGACCTGATATGATCTGATGATCAAGATAAGCAGATATTAATAAAACACAACACTCAGGAGACAGTCTGATGAACATTAGTGACCTACTTAGAAAAACTCAACTACAGACACAATCAAATAAATTAACAAAAGGTCTCCAAGGTATATATACTGTACATTCTTCAGTGTATATAATGAATTTTATAATGGAAACTCAACTACAGATACAACCAAAATAATTAACAACAGGTCTCTAAGGTACATTCTTCAGTGTATGTAATGGATTTCATAACTAATGCTTTGTTTTGTTTTTAAGTTCTATTTACCTAAGGGCTTAAATGAACAAATTATTAGCAATACCACATTCATTCATTTTCCGTCGGCTCAGTTCATTATTTATCAGAGGTCGCCACAGTGTAATGAACCTTATGCAGCGGATGCCCTTCCAGCCGCAACCCAGTACTGGAAAACACCCATAGACTCTTATATTTACACACTACGGCTAATTTTGTTTACCCAATTGACCTATAGCGCATGTGTTTGGACTGTGGGGGAAACCGGAGCACCCGGAGGAAACCCACGCCAACACGGGGAGAGCATGCAAACTCCACACAGATATGACAACTGGGCCAGCCGGGAGTTGAAGCAGAGATCTTTTTGCTGTGAGGTGACAGTCCTAACCACTGAGCCACCGTGCCACCCATTAGCAATACCTTAAATAGTATAATTTTAATTTTTAAAAAAGTGCTTGAAAATTAAACAGCAATTTTGCTTAAAGAATTTAAATGTTAGCAATGCATAAGAATAATCAAACATTAGCAATAAAATAGAAAAATCAAACACTATATTTTAATTAATATCATTTTAATAAAATAAATGTGAATTCAAATTAAGCATCAATTTTGCTTGAAGAACTTAAATGTATAAATTATTAGTAAAGCAAGTCAACTGCAATTTAACATAATGGACAAATGACATTTCTGGAAACAGGTGCATTTAAATAAGTTTATACTTACATTTAGAATTTTTTAAATGTAAAATTGATAAGCAATGCATTATTACAATCTAACACTAATCTAATAAAGCTTGATATTTTTGTGTTTCATTTTCATTAAAATTTTAATTGCAATAGATACATTTGTCAATAAACATATTATATACTTTTTTAAATTAAATTAAATTAAAAATAATTGTGTGTATTTTTTGACACAACAAATATAACTGTAAATGTAAAAATGTAAATCAAATGTATATTTAAATAGCCAAAGCACAAACAAGGAAACAAACAAACAAACAAACAAAATAAATAAATAAGTAAATAAATGAAAAAATAAAAAAGTAAATAAAATTATTTTAATAATAAAAAATAAAAAAACATATATAAAATATATATATATAGGACTATAATAGGAGGACTATAAGTAGGACAAATAAATTAATAAACAAACAAACAAACAAACAATAAATAAAATAAACAAATTAATAAATTTATAAATAAATAAATAAATAAATAAATTAATTAATTAATTAATAAATAAATAAATAAATAAATAAATAAATAAATAAATAAATAAATAAATAAATAAATAAATCAATTAATTAATTAATTAATTAATTAATTAATTAATTAATTAAATACAATAACATTTTGGTAGTTTTTTTGACACAACCAATAAAGTACATTAAGTAAATTTAAGGAAAATTATTTTGTGTATTTTGTGACACAACAAATATAACCATAAATGTAAAAATTTATATCAAATATATATTTATGTAGACGTAGCAAAAACAAACAAAACAAATAAATAAATAAAAAATAAATAAAAATTAATTATGGCAAAAAAGTTTGTATTTTTGACACAACAAATAAAACCATAAACGGTAAATCAAATATATATAGTAGGACTATATAGCACTATAATAGGACCATAAGTAGGACAAATAAATGAATAAACAAATAAACAAACAAACAAACAAATAAATAAATAAATATTTTTTGACACAACAAATAAAATAAATTAAATAAAATTAAGGAAAATTATTTTGTGCATTTTTTGACACAACAAATATAACCATACATGTAAATAAATGTAAATCAAATATTTATTTATTTAGCCGTAGCACACAAATAAATAAATAAATAAATAAATAAATAAATAAATAAATAAATAAATAAATAAATAAAATTATGGCAAAAAAGTTTGTATTTTTTGACACACAAATAAAATCTTAAACGGTAAATCAAATACACACACACACATATATATATATATATATATATATATATATATATATATATATATATATATATATATATATATATATATATATATATATATATATATATATATATATATATATATATATATATGGTAGGACAATATAGGACTATAGGTAGGACAAATAAATGAATAAACAAACAAACAAAAAAATTAAAATAAAATAAAATAAAATAAAATAAAATAAAATAAAATAAATGTGGCAATACATCATAAATATATATAAAAATTTTAAATAAAAAATTAATTAATATATAAATAACTAATTATATTAGCTCTTCTGAAATAAAATTTAGGCATATAATTGCTTTGTAAATGAGTTTCCTGGTGCAGCAGGTTTTGTCAGCTGTTACTAACACTGGATGCCACTTTATATTTTCTTCAGTATATAAGTGCAGTGACCTTGACTGATAGTGTGTTGGCCACGATGCCGTCCACCGTGCTCTCTGTGAAGGGGTCGAAGTGTTTGTCTGGTCTCCTCATGAACTCTGGCTTCAGTCTGTATCCGCTCTTGCCATTATACTCATACATGCCCAGATTGAGCTGCATGGACAGATCTGAGAACAGACAATAGTCAGATTACAGGCTGTGTACAAAAAAAAAAAACACTGAGAACTTTTTATACTACCTACAGTTGAATTATTAGCCCTTCTGATTTATTATACAGTCACTGAAATAAGTTTTCAAATCTGTGTTTGTCTTATTAATACAATCAAAAATGACAGAGTATTATCATTTCTTTTTATGGACTTGTTTGTGTTTATTCGTCTGTTCACCGATAGTCTGGAAGTTCAGAGCCACAAGTTGACAGCCGGCATTCCAGAAGACCTGCGGCATGTAGTTTGAGGAGTCCACACGCGTGCCTTTAGGATAAATCCTGCTCAGCTGAAACTTATTATATCTACATCAGTAAGGTTAAGGAGGAACAACACACATACCTGTACATCTAGTTGTATTAAACTAATCAAGTGACATTGACAATAAACTTGCCAAAAAAGAATGAAAATTTGGGGATTTTCAACTGTACATTTTTACTGTTCATTTCCACAAAGCTCTGAACGTCCTTCAGAAAGCAGTGGAGCAGCGCTGTGATCTGTTCCTGACAGACTGGATTATTGAGGCCATCAGTTCTGCCATCAATAATAGATGCTCTTGTCCTGGTTAGTGTGGGTGCGTGCGTGTGTGTGGGTCTGCTCAAATCCACTGAAAGGATACTCCACAAACTCCACCGGGGTCTTGGTCAGATGCTCCAGAGCTTTGGTCTCCACAAAAGATGACATTTGATAACTGCGCTTGCTTTCTGAAAGAGGACAGAGAGATCTTCAGGAGAGTCCATGCACCTTCATCATCAACAACATCATCATCAAA
>LR812535.1:4898070-4918070 GCA_903798195.1 Danio kyathit
TGGGTCAGCATTTCTGTGTGGAGTATGCATGTTCTTCCCGTGTTGGCGTCCAAACACATGCTCTATAGGTGAATAAGCTAAATTGGCCGTAGTGTATGAGTGTGTATTGGTGTTTCCCAGTACTAGGTTGCAGCTGGAAGGGCATCTGCTGTGTAAAACATATGCTGGATAAAGGCTGATTTATACTTCTGCCTTAAGCCTCTGCGTGGATGCATAGCCCCTCGCCATGGCTGTCGGAGACGTTGACTCGCACCTCTCAAAAAACGTAACGCATACGCGTAGCGCAAGCTCTGTGATTGGTCGGCTTGGTAGCGCTGACGAGTGTGGGCGGAGGAGAGAGCAGCGCTACCAAGATGCAGCTAGTGTTTACAAGTGTGGAGTCCCGTGAAGGAGCTCCGGATGGTGACTGTTGTTTTGTGTTTACATTATGATTAAAGTTGTTGCACGTCCGCCGGTTCCTGCCTCAAAATGAGCGAATTTGAGCCACTTGTACATTAAGGAAGTGTTCAGAAAAAAACAAAACACCAGCGAAGAAACTCGACACAGAGACATAAACACCTACTGCCAGCCAGCGTTTCGGAAGTGTATTGCAGAGAAACAGCGCGCAGAAGTATAAATGCACGGCTACGCGTGAGGCTTGCGCCGTGGGTCGCGCCGATCACTTGACGGAGAAGTATAAACCAGGCTTAATGAGTAACAGTACACAGAGAATACCAGCATAACATGATTATCAGTACAGATGTTTAAGAAAGACAGTCTGGCTGACCTCGTCCATAGACTTCTTACAGTCATCATCATCATCGTCTTCATCCTCATCCTCTTCTGCCTCCACTTCTGCAGGAGCTGAAAAACAGAAACAGGAGCTCAGAGACTGAAGTTAAACACACAAACACCTTCCTGCATTACTCCATCACATTAATCACTTTTAGAAATCTGAACATGAAGTGTAGATGTATAAATTGCATTCTGAACTGATTCTGAAATTTTAAAGGTCCCATGACGTTATGATAAAGTTTTTTAGATGTTAGTATCAGCTTGTGTTGGGACTTGTGGAGCTGCGCATTGATGGATTTGCTCTTCAGTGTTTGGACTTTCAGCAGTGAAAATTAAACCACACTGAACTGAGCTAAACTGAACTTCAACTCTGAAAACTGAACTGACACGGTTTCAATTGACTAGAACTTCTATGTTCAGCTGCTTTGACAATATAAATTGTAAAAGCACTATAGAAATAAAGATGAACTGAGTTGAAAAGATAAATGTTAGTATCAGTTATGCCGAGTTCAGACTGCATGATTTTAGTCCTGATTTTGACTCGGCGACAGATTTTGAGAAATCGCCAACAAATGCCTGAAATCACAGGCAAATCGGTGCTCGTTCAGGCGAGTGACAATCACACAGTATGAACTATCAAGGACGCGATCTGAGAGAATCGCCGTTGGCCGTGAGATATTTGGCATGCTAAATATCTGGAGCTGTCGGCGATTCAAATCATGCCGTGTGAAATGTGTTCTGGTTGTAAATAATATCAACGGTCGCCTACAGCCAATGAGAGAGCTGTATTTAATACTGGGTACCTGCAGGCTGGCGGGAGGTTGGGGGAGAAGTTAAAAGCACTCATTTTCAGTTTATTTGGACCCAAGAAATTGAGGAAAAACTGGAAATTTGGCAGGAGCACCGTGTCTGTTTGACGTGTCATCTGATCAATACGCACAACCGGGTTGAAAAATAAAAAAAAGTTTGAGAGAAATTGCTCCCTTCAAAGCCAGGTGAGCAAAATAAGTACATTTTGTACCCCACTAAAGGCGGCTTTCTCATTATGTAATTAATTACGAGATATTTATTACGTGATCTTGCGTTGTTTCCATGTCTTCTCACGTGTGTTTGGTTGTGAGACGTAGTTTGGACAAAGTTGTCGACAATTCTTCCTATTTTAAAGTCATGTAGTGTGAACCACCCTGTTGTCGATCCATCTTGCAGTGTAAACAAAGCACCGACAGAACGCTACCCCAGATAGTCATGCAGTGTGAAAACATCCGGGACACGACTACTTTGAAAATCATGCAGTCTGAACTCGCCATTACTGAACTCAGCGACAAAATTTGTGTTTAGACAATATAAACACCCAAAGCCTGGAATGTGTAATCTACGCCTAAATGGATCAATGAATTTTTGACGTCACTTCATACTTCAGTTTTTCCTCAAATGCTCTGACCAATCAAATGCTCTCTAGTATCTGACATGCCTCGCCCCCTTCTTCTCATTTGCTTTCCATTTGATGCGCTTAAGCTCAACCACTCTCACTGGCAGAGCTGTGATGAAACAAAATGCTATTGGCTGTTTTTATAAAAAAGGGGAGGAGCTACACTATGCCTCGTCCTGTCTTTATAGCTGCGTCCCAGATGGCACACTATACACTATGCACTCATGCACTTATGCACTTACACACTCAACAGCATAGTATATGTATGTAGTGTCGTCCCAAATGGAACACTGTTTTTTTACTAAGCGGAAATTGAACCCGTTTCCCAGATGACGTTTGATGGTTGCCAAATTAGGGAAATAAATGAACAAAGTACCAAATAATACCTGCTGTGAGTATAACCACATTCACCATTGGGAGGCGCTATAATCACTCTCTTAGGGGAACTTTGCTTTCACAGTCCAAAATAAATAAAGTTACAATGCTGAAAAAAAAGCTGGTTGGCTGGTTTTAGCTGGTTGACCAGCCTGGTTTTAGAGGGGTTTTGGCCATTTCCAGGCTGGTTTCCAGCCATTTCCAGCCTGGTCTTAGCTGGTAAGGCTGGAAAATGACCAGTTTAAACCAGCTAAAACCAAGCTGGTCAAGCTGGACATAGCTGGTTTTTACTGGTCAAGCTGGTTTTAGCTGGTCAACTCCCAGCCTGAGCAGCTAAGACCAGGCTGGAAATGGCCAAAACCCCTCTAAAACCAGGGTGGTCAACCAGCTAAAACCAGCCAACCATCTTAGGCTGGTTTAAGCTGGATTTTTCAGCAGGGTATCCAACATGTGCGCCCGATAGCTCCGACCCTTCCGCTACGTGAGCAAAACTGCGGTCATTGAGTGCATGAAGTGTCCATGAGTCCACACTTCATTTTACCGGTCGAATAAGGGCATCATCCGGGTAATTAAAGTGCTCTTATTATTTTTAGAGTTGTCAGTGTACACGCACTACTTACACTATTTACACTACAAAATGGCGTAGAATAGTGCATAAGTATGCGATTTGGGACGCAACTTATGTTAGTGATTACACTCACTAGCCACTTTATTAGGTACACCTGTCCAACTGCTTGTTAGCGCAAATTTTTAATCAGTCAATCACATGGCAGCAACTCAATGCATTTAGGCATGTAGATATTAGTACCAATTGAGCATCGTCTCAACGCCACAGCCTATCTGAGTATTGTTAGACTGTTAGGGTTGGGGTGAAGCTGCTGTCACACTGGACTTTTCTCCCCATAGACTTCCATTCATACGCATGCGAATGCGTCAGACCGGAAACGCAAGGTCATGCGTCAAGTTTCACAGGTCGCTGTGGTGCAAATTTCAAGCTTGGTGAACTCTGACCTGCGAAATCGCATCACTTGCGTGCGTGAGACCAATCGAGGATCAAAACATGACCTCTCTGGATAGAAATTTAAAACATGGACCAATCGCACACTTTTTTTAATCCTGCCCCTTTTCGCAGCGCTGTACGACAGAATTTCGCATGCTCAAACTCTAGTGTGACCGCAGCTTCAGGGTTAGTAAGTTGACAGGTACTAGCAAAGTTTCTTCTAGTCAGTTAAATGTCTGTTAAAGGAGCACTATCAGCAGATATTAAGCAGACAGTCTACTAATGCTCAAATGGACCATCAAAATAAAGTGCTACCAAATAATACTATTAATGTAATATATTAAATTAATAAAATAAAATGTCCTACAGCATGTCTAGTATTGTACAATGGACGACTGCAAATTTTTAAAAGTTGAATAAAGATAAAACGGAAATTCTTTCATTCATTTATTTTCTTTTCGGCTTAGTCCCTTTACTAATCTGGGGTCGCCACAGTGGAATGAACCGCCAACTTATCCAGCATATGTTTTACGCAGCGGATGCCCTTCCAGCTGTAACCCATCTCTGGGAAACATCCACACACATTCATACACTACGGACAATTTAGCCAACCCAATTCACCTATATCACATGTCTTTGGAAAGTGTGGGAAACCGGAGCACCCGGAGGAAACCCACGCGAATGCAGGGAGAACATGCAAACTCCACACAGAAACGCCAACTGACCCAACCGAGGCTCGTACCAATGACGTTCTTGCTGTGTGGCGACGGCACTACCTACTGCGCCACCGCGTCGCCCCCACGGAAATTCTTATTGTGGACAAAAACCTGAGCGAGAGAGGATTGAACCAGAATTGTGTTCTTTAGGTTTACAATCTAAAACAGAATTAAAGAACCTGGGTGTTATTTTCCATTGTGATCTTTCCTATTTAATGCTTTTATTTTCTCTCGGTTTGATTACTGCAATGCTATTTTGGTTTACCTAAGGCAGGGGTGTCCAAACTCAGTCCTGGAGGGCCAGTGTCCTGGAAAGTTTAGCTCCAACCCTAATCAAACACACCTGAACCAGCTAATCAAGCTCTTACTAGATCAGGGGTGTCCAAACTCGGTCCTGGAGGGCCGGTGTCCTGTAAAGTTTAGTTCCAACCCCAATCAGACACACCTGGGCTAGCTAATCAAGCTGTTACTAGATTTACTAGAAACTTCCAGGCAGGTGTGTTGAAGCAAGTTGGAGCTAAACTCAGCAGGACACCGGCCCTCCAGGACGGAGTTTGGACACCCCTGACCTAAGGGTTCTAGAAGGAAGTTGCAACTGATACAAAATGCAGCAGCCAGAGTTTTAACGAAATTGAAGAAACGAGAACATATCACACCAGGATTAATAGAATTACACTGGTTACCAGTGCACCAAAGGATAGATTTTAAGATTCTTTTATTAGTTTATAAGGCACTACACAACATGACACCTTCTTACATTTCTGACTGCTTATCGAGATACAATCCAAACCGTTTGCTACGCTCTTCTAGCGCTGGACTTTTAGAATTTCACTCTGTAAATCTGATGCGATCTGGTGGCACCTCTTTTAGTCACTATGCTCCAAAAATGTGGATTTGTCTTCCAAATAAAGTGAAAGAATCCCCCAGCATTAATGTTTTTAAAAAGCGTGTTAAGACGCACCTTTTTAAAATTGCATATGAATATAACAGTACATGAAGTGTATGCATTTTATACATATATGTATATTGTGTAGGTGTATGTATGTATGGATGTGTAGCGTGTGCATGTATATGTATATGCATACAGTTGAAGTCAGAATTATTAGCCCCCCTTTGAATTTTTTTTTCTTTTTTAAATATTTCCCAAATGATGTTTAACAGAGCAAGGAAATTTTCACAGTATGCCTGATAATATTTTTTCTTCTGGAGAAAGTCTTATTTGTTTTACTTCAGCTAGAATAAAAGCAGTTTTTAATTTTTTAAAACCCCTTTTAAGGTCAAAATTATTAGCCCCTTTTTTTTTCCGATAGAACAAACCATCGATATTTACCCGTCAAAACATTTAATCAGGCCCGACAACAAGTTTTGGTAATGAAGTTCAAGTGGCCCGTGCTCGCTTTAAAAATTAGGTCTGTGTCAATTACAGTATTGAGACGCAGGTGGTGCTGTTGCGCTTCACCCTACTCGCTAAATTAGACGTTACGCTAAATGTAAACAAGGTAAAATAATTCTGAGACTAAAGTTAGCACAAGCACGCATTATGTCTATGATTGGGAGCACATACTCATGTGAACAAATGTTCTCTATAATGAAACTGACCAAAACATCCCACAAATCCTGCCTCACAGACCAACATATTATGTCTGTAATGAAAGTAGCCATGGCAACCCTGCTGAAAAATCCAGCTTAAACCAGCCTAGGAAGGTTGGCCGGTTTTATCTGGTCGACCAGCCTGGTTTTAAAGGGGTTTTGGCCATTTCCAGGCTGGATTCCAGCCATTTCCAGCCTGGTCTTAGCTGGTCAGGCTGGGAGATAACCAACTAAAACCAGCTTGACCAGCCTAGAGAGGCTGGTCAAGTTGGTTTTAGCTGGGTTTAGCTGGTCATTTTCCAGCCTGACCAGTTAAGACCAGGCTGCAAATGGCTGGAAATCAGCCTGGAAATGGCCAAAACCCCTCTAAAACCAGGCTGGTCGACCAGCTAAAACCAGCCAACCAGCTTAGGCTGGTTTAAGCTGGATTTTTCAGCAGGGAAGGGACATTACACCTAGAATAGATGAGGTCGTTTCTATGAAAAGATGCAGGGTGTCTGGTAAGAGTTAAAAAAATCCCTAATTTTCTTAGGTTTGGCATGTAAGCCCAGTGCAAGTGTCATTTGGAGCAAAATAAGCTAAATAGTACCATTTCTTACCATTTATTTTTTTTATATAGGCTACCATTTATCTATAATAGCCTACTAATAAATATATTGCTTTAATTTTGTTCCTCTGAAATCCACAAGTTCTGTTGTAGGCATCGACAGTTAGCATGGATCATTTCATGATGAATGTGTGAATATGTGAAAAAAAAAAAAAGAATATGTGAAAAAAAATGTATATGTATATGTATGTACGGCCCCTCACTTTATTCACAATATTCAGTGCGGCCCTTACCAAGTTTGGATTTGACACCCCTGATATACAATAACTTGCCTAATTACCCTAACCTGCCTAGTTAACCTAATTAAGCCTTTAAATGTCACTTTAAGCTGTATAGAAGTGTCTTGAAAAATTATTTAAGTTATTAAAACTATTATGTTTAGAAACGTGTTGAAAAAATCTGCTCTCTGTTAAGCAGAAATTGGGTAAAAAATAATCAGGGGGGCTAATAATTCTGACTTTAATTCTGTAGATATATGCATATATGCTTGTACATGTACTGTATGCTTTTATCGGACTATATATTTGTTGTTTATTTTGCATTATTTGTCTATACATTTTTTTATTTGGTTTATTTTACAATGCTTGTTTGTTGTTTGTGAAGCGCTTTGAGTTGCATGTATGTAGGAAAGTACTATACAAATAAAAATGTATTATTATTATTAAAATGTAAAAAATGATATACAACTTAAACCCAGTTTGATAAATTCACTGTTTGTTAATTATTTTTATTTATTTTCACTTTTTTGCTAGACAGGAAACCTCATTTAAATTCTTGGGAAGAACAAAACCAGATCCATTTGGCTTCAAAACTAATCCAAATACACTTTCTTTTTTTTTTTTACCACTGACTTAAAATATTCAGATTTGAAATGCTTTCTTGGTCATTAAATCATCATATTAGTATGATTTCTGAAGGATCGCATGACACTGAAGTAAGAATGTTAAAAATGCAGCTTTGAGTCAAAGAAATAAATGACTTCTGACAATATATTCACATTGAAACAGCTGTTAAAATATTCCTCAAAATATCTCTGCTTTTTAATCAGCGTCTGTGAGCATGAGAGGTCAATGTGCATGTATTATCTGATATCTTCATGTGAACGTCTGAATGGTCTGAATGTTCCAGGTGTTGTTGTTCAGGAATGAACACCTGCTGCGGCTCCAGCTGTTCAGCATCTGTTCTCTCCTGAATGGTGTCTGGGCTCAACCTTTAAAGCCTGTGGTTTCCATCACACACACACACACACACACACACACACACTCAAAGACCACAGCATCTTGTAAATGTCAGTGGCTGGACTCTCCACATGAGCTGAACACCAGCAGAGGACGCTGTACTCATATACAGTATATAAAGCCTGTGTCTTTCTTTCTATCAGATGGCTAAAGATAGAAGTCAGCACAGTCCACTAAAGCTCACATACTATGCATCAGACGCTCACATTCAGTGTAAACTACAGAAACCAGCAGGGGGAATTTGACATATGCCAGATTGCGATAGGAAAAAGTGCACTTGGATCAAAGTTTTGAAACCAAACAGATCACAGTTTTGTTGCAGGTTCGTCCAAGGCATTTAAACTAGGCTTCCCGTCTAGCAAAAAAAGGGAAAAATAAGCAAAAATAAGTAAATAAACAGCATAAAGTGAATTAAAAAATAATCAACTAAGCTTAAGTTCATTCATTCATTCATTTTCTTGTCGGCTTTGTCCCTTGCGGGGTCGCCACAGCGGAATGAACCGCCAACTTATCCAGCACGATTTTACGCAGCGGATGCCCTTCCAGCCGCAACCCATCTCTGGGAACTTCCACACACACATTCACACTCATACACTATGGACAATTTAGCTTACCCAATTCACCTGTACTGCATGTCTTTGGACTGTGGGGGAAACCGGAGCACCCGGAGGAAACCCACGCGAACCCAGGGAGAACATGCAAACTCCACACAGAAACGCCAACTGACCCAGCCCAGCCGAGGTTCGAACCTGCGACCCAGCGACGTTCTTGCTGTGAGGCAACAGCACTACCTACTGCGCCACTGGGTTGCCCTAAGCTTAAGTTGTAGTCTTTTAATATATATTATATCTGCAATTAATGAATACAATTTCTAATTGTTTGATTCTACATTTCAGTTACAAATTGATATGAACTTCAGCTCTTATGATGCAGTCAAACCCTCTCAGGTCATTAAGTGATGACTCTACCCAGCAGGCACAGAACGTCAACATGATGTAAAATTGATGTTGTAACCCAAATGTCTTGGAAAGTTGCATTTTGTTTGTCTTAGGTCACGTGTGGGACCTGTTTGTTGTGGTTGTTTTTTGTGATTTGCAGAGCCTGCATGATTGCCGATTGGTGGGTGGGTCATCTCACCTGAGACCCATTATGTGGTGCCTATTCACCTTATTCTTACGAGCGGGCACAGCCATTTGATTTTTTTTGGCTCGAGACTTCCGGTCTCATTCACTTCCATTCAGTTTTAGATGTTAAAAACAACTCGTTATGCTGCTTGATGTTGCAAACTGATATTTTCTTATTATATTATTCTACTTGGTCTGTATAGTCATGCAAACACTTGTTTGTAGAGCAAGTAGTTTGACCATTTTCTGCCGTTTATTATTCCTAGCCATTTCTCTCATAGCAAGGTTATTATAGTTAACGAAAACAAACGAAAAAACAAAAACTAAAATGTAAAATAATTGTCGTTAACTGAAATAAAAAAAAAACGAGTTTTTAAAAAAACTAGAAGTAACTGAAAGTGTATTGTGTACATACAAAACTAACTGAAACTAACTAAAATATAGCAAAAACCTCCTTAGTTTTCGTATTTGTGAATGTATTTAATACATAATCTTACTGTAAACCGGTTAGAAGTAAATCTAATTCGCACTGCAGGTGTTTCACCCTTTCGCACCTCAGAGTCTGTAGTCCTGCAGCCATTGGCCAGATCGAGCCGGTTCTCCTCCAGTCAGTCCTCGCTGTTGCTCTCGCGACAAAAACAACGAGTGGACATGACAGCAGCACAGTGACATCATTACAGGCATTTAAAACTATTACTTTAACACCTTTGTGCGCAATAATGGGTTTTATTTCTGTATCGCGATTGCGAACGAATCTTTTTAACCGGATCTTTTAAGTGAACTGGTTGAACTAGTTCACCAAAACGAACTGAATCATTTGAAACGATTCGAGTCTCCAGTAAGCACTTATCCACAAACTACTTACTTCTTAACAAGCCTGATACCCACCTCTGACTTAAAATAATCCAATATATACTCTCATTCAGTTATTAGAACAGTAATGTTACACTGAGATCAAATTTGAGAAGCGGTGACCCGATAATACTGCGCATGTGTGATTCAGTGAACCAAACACAAACAGCACCTGACAGCCTGCTGTGACTGAACTAAACTTGAACAACAGCACCGCAGGTAAACTAAGGTATTAAATGAGAGGATCTGGTGAAAAAACTTAAGTTTATTTCATAACAGAAAAACGTATTGGAATTTAAATATCATTAAATAAATAAGTGAATCATGATTCAGTTGGGTTGCAAAACTTTACTGTAAGACTTTTTTCAGATAATGGTGATGTTTTAACAGACGGAACTACTTACTAACTTACTATTGCTGACTACATAATTTTGGTATGTTGAATCCAAACATCCGCGTTAAATATCTGAACTTCCCATCACTACTGTGTATCTAACCTCAGAGCAGCCTTGCACACATATTGTACTTAAAGCTGCTGTCTTGTGGGCTGTTGTATTTGAATTTGAGGATGGGTATGGTATTGGTAAATGATAGTATTCATGTATCCTCTAAATACAGATTTCAAAAAATGTATGGCTGAGTTTTAATTATGTGAAGTTTATTTATAAACTAATTTCGAGAGGAGCACGCGCTTATGATTGATAGCAGCTGATCCTCGTTAGCTAATACACGATCCACCAATCGGAAGATTCCTAATCACTATAAATAACCAGATTATCTTACCTTAACCATCTTCGTCTTGAAGAATCCCCCCTTCCACCCCTACTCCTCCCCTTTCCTTGTCAGGGCAGCACGGAGGCCCAATGGTTAGCATCATTGCCTCACAGCAAGAATGTCACTGGCTCAGATCTTACCTAGCCAAGTCGGCATTTCTTTGTGGAGTTTGCATGTTCTCCCCGTGTTTGCGTGGGTTTTCCCCGGGCTCTCCGGTTTCCTCCCACAGACCAAAAACATGTAACATAAGTAAATTGACAAAAGTATTTACCATTATCAAGCAGGGGGAGCTCTCGAGACCTACCTGAGCTCAGACTCCCCTCTCGCCCTGCAACGGGAGGGAGCCCCGGGCTCGAGGATCTCACGAGCTCAGGGCTCTCTCCCGGGACAGCATGCCAAATACGCATTATAACCAATCATCAGCAAGGGCGAACTCTTGAAACAATATTTATTCTATTGATTTTGAATCTTGCACCTAACAAATATCCTTATTTAGGATAAATAACTAAAACTAATACTGAAACTAATAAAAACTAAAACTAAGTCATTTCAAAATATAGAAACTAATAAAAACTAGTAAATCTGCCTTTAAAAACTAATTAAAACTAACTGAATTTAAAAACTAAAAGTCAAAACGAAATAGAAACTAAACCTAATGAAAAATCCAAAACTATTATAACCTTGTCTCATAGGCGACTGAATCGTAAGTTCTAAAACAATCACAAAAACGAGCGCACTTCCGCATTGAAGAATAGGGTCAATAAAGAATCCAACATTTGACATGAGAAGAGAGCTTGGTTAGCCGGACCTCCCTGCCTGGCGTTTATGATTTATTTTAGTTTGTTTTGGATCATGAGCTCAGTTCACTGCCATGCACATGCTTTTAACTACTGACTTACATTTATACTGACTTTGATTGCTTTAAATACTTTTGTTAACTATGCTTTTTGTTAATAAATAATTTCTCTTTTCAATTTACCTGGTCCGTATTGTCTCTCTAATGTTACAATTTTAAGCTGGTTGTAACACTTGGAAATTAAAATTGGGTTGACGTCAGAACCCAACGTCAGTTCGACGTCAATGTCCAACGTCCAACCTAAAATCAACCAAATATCAACGTCTAATTATGTTGCAGCTTGATGTTGTTCAGACGTTACCACTATGGCGTCTATCAGACGCTGGATTTTGGTCACCATACCTGACGAATAAATGTCAGTATTTGATGTCAATATGACGTTGGATTAAGATGTTGGCTCGACGTTGGATTTTGGTCACTTCCCAACACAACCTAAAATCAATCAAACATCAACCAAATATCAATGTCATTTCACGTCGTTATTGGACGTCAAAATAACGCTGTCCCAAGATGCTGGCTAGACATTGAATTTTGTTCACCTGATGTCACAACCTAAATATAACCTAATATTAACGTAACTAAACTAAATATAACTAAATATTAACCATGGCGATGACTCTACAATCATACATCACTATGGCGATGAATCTCCAGTCACAAGACACTATAATAAAGAATTTTCAGTCACAGGTCGCTATGGCAATGACTCTACTACAGTCACAAAACACTATGATGAAGACTCTACAGTCACAGATTGCTATGGTGATGACTACAGTCACAAAACACTATGATGAAGACTACAGTCACAGGTCGCTATGGTGATGACTACAGTCACAAAACACTATGATGAAGACTACATTCACAGGTCGCTATGGTGATGACTACAGTCACAAAACACTATGATGAAGACTCTACAGTCACAGGTCGCTATGGTGATGACTACAGTCACAAAACACTATGATGAAGACTCTACAGTCACAGGTCGCTATGGTGATGACTACAGTCACAAAACACTATGATGTAGACTCTACAGTCACAGATCGCTATGGTGATGACTATAGTCACAAAACACTTTGATGAAGACTACAGTCACAGATCGCTATGGTGATGACTACAGTCACAAGTCGCTATTGTGGTGATGACTGTACACCAAAAGGTCGCTATGGCAATGACTCTACTACAGCCACAAAACACTATGATGAAGACTCTACAGTCACAGATTGCTATGGTGATGACTACAGTCACAAAACACTATGATGAAGACTACAGTCACAGGTCGCTATGGTGATGACTACAGTCACAAAACACTATGATAAAGACTCTACAGTCCCAGGTCGCTATGATGATGACTACAGTCACAAAACACTGATGAAGACTCTACAGTCACAGGTCGCTATGGTGATGACTGTACAGTCCCAGGTCGCTATGGTGATGACTACAGTCACAAAACACTATGATGAAGACTCTACAGTCACAGGTCGCTATGGTGATGACTACAGTCACAAAACACTATGATGAAGACTACAGTCACAGGTCGCTATGGTGATGACTACAGTCACAAAACACTATGATGAAGACTACATTCACAGGTCGCTATGGTGATGACTACAGTCACAAAACACTATGATGAAGACTCTACAGTCACAGGTCGCTATGGTGATGACTACAGTCACAAAACACTATGATGAAGACTCTACAGTCACAGGTCGCTATGGTGATGACTACAGTCACAAAACACTATGATGTAGACTCTACAGTCACAGATCGCTATGGTGATGACTATAGTCACAAAACACTTTGATGAAGACTACAGTCACAGATCGCTATGGTGATGACTACAGTCACAAAACACTGATGAAGACTCTTCAGTCACAGGTCGCTATGGTGATGACTACAGTCACAAGTCGCTATTGTGGTGATGACTGTACAGCAAAAGGTCGCTATGGCAATGACTCTACTACAGCCACAAAACACTATGATAAAGACTCTACAGTCCCAGGTCGCTATGATGATGACTACAGTCACAAAACACTGATGAAGACTCTACAGTCACAGGTCGCTATGGTGATGACTGTACAGTCCCAGGTCGCTATGGTGATGACTACAGTCACAAAACACTATGATGAAGACTCTACAGTCACAGGTCGCTATGGTGATGACTACAATCACAAAACACTATGATGAAGACTCTACAGTCACAGATCGCTATGGTGATGACTACAGTCACAAAACACTGATGAAGACTCTTCAGTCACAGATCGCTATGGTGATGACTACAGTCACAAAACACTGATGAAGACTCTACAGTCACAGGTCGCTATGGTGATGACTACAGTCACAGATCGCTATGGTGATGACTACAAACACAAAACCCTGATGAAGACTCTACAGTCACAGGTCGCTATGGTGATGACTACAGTCACAATCGGTCGCTGTACAGCAAAAGGTCGCTATGGCAATGACTCTACTACAGCCACAAAACACTATGATGAAGACTCTACAGTCACAGGTTGCTATGGTGATGAGACTACAGTCACAGTTCACTATGGTGATGACTCTACAGTCACAGATCACTGTCACTATGGTGATGAGTCTACAGTCACAAGTCATTATGGCGATGAGCCTACAGTCACAAGTCATTATGGCGATGACTTTACAGTCACAAGTCGCTATGGTGATGACTGTACAGTCACAGGTCGCTATGGTGATGACTACAGTTACAGGTCGCTATGGTGATGACTACAGTCACAGGTTGCTATGGTAATGACTACAGTCACATGTCGCTATGTTTATGACTACAGTCACAAAACACTGATGAAGACTCTACAGTAACAGGTCGCTATGCTGATGACTAGAGTCACAGGTCCCTATGGTGATGACTACAGTCACAGGTTGCTATGCTGATGACTACAGTCACAGGTAGCTATGGTGATGACTGTACAGTCACAGGTCGCTATGGTGATGACTACAGTCACAGGTCGCTATGCTGATGACTACAGTCACAGATCGCTATGGTGATGACTACAGTCACAGATCGCTATGCTGATGACTACAGTCACAGGTCGCTATGCTGATGACTAGAGTCACAGGTCCCTATGGTGATGACTACAGTCACAGGTTGCTATGCTGATGACTACAGTCACAGGTAGCTATGGTGATGACTGTACAGTTACAGGTCGCTATGCTGATGATTACAGTCACAGGTCGCTATGCTGATGGCTACAGTCACATGTCGCTATGGTGATGACTACAGTAACAGGCCGCTATGGTGATGACTACAGTCACAGGTAGCTATGGTGATGACTGTACAGTCACAGGTCGCTATGGTGATGACTACAGTCACAGGTCGCTATGCTGATGACTACAGTCACAGGTCGCTATGTTGATGACTACAGTCACAGGTCGCTATGGTGATGACTGTACAGTCACAGGTCACTATGCTGATGACTACAGTCACAGGTCGCTATGCTGATGACTACAGTCACAGGTTGCTATGGTGATGACTACAGTCACAGGTCGCTATGGTGATGACTACAGTCACAGGTCGCTATGGTGATGACTGTACAGTTACAGGTCGCTATGGTGATGACTACAGTCACAGGTCGCTATGCTGATGACTACAGCCACAGGTCGCTATGGTGATGATTACAGTCACGAAACACTGTGATGAAGACTCTACAGTCACAGGTCGCTATGGTGATGACTACAGTCACAGGTCACGATCGTGATGACTACAGTCACAGGTTGCAATGGTGATGACTACAGTCACAAAACACTGATGAAGACTCTACAGTCACAGGTCACTATGGTGATGACTACAGTCACAAAACACTATGATGAAGACTCTACAGTCACAGGTTGCTATGGTGATGACTACAGTCACAAAACACTGATGAAGACTATAGTCACAGGTTGCAATGGTGATGACTGTACAGTCACAGGTCGCTATGGTGATGACTACAGTCACAGGTTGCTATGGTGATGACTGTACAGTCACAGGTCGCTATGGTGATGACTACAGTCACAGGTCGCTATGGTGATGACTACAGTCACAGGTTGCTATGCTGATAACTAGTCACAGGTCACTATGCTGATGACTACAGTCACAGGTCGCTCTGGTGATGACTACAGTCACAGGTCGCTATGCTGATAACTACTGTCACAGGTCGTTATGCTGATGACTACAGTCACATGTTGCTATGGTGATGACTGTACAGTCACATGTCGCTATAGTGATGACTACAGTCACAGGTCGCTATGCTGATAACTACAGTCACAGGTCGTTATGCTGATGACTACAGTCACAGGTCGCTATGCGGATGACTACAGTAACAGGTCGCTATGGTGATGACTACAGTCACAACACACTGTGATGAAAACTCTACAGTGATAGGTCGCTATGGTGATGACTCTACAGTAACAGGTTGCTATGGTGATGACTCTACATTTAGAAGTGACACACGGTTTTCATGCAGGACTCAAAATAAGATTTTTAGAGTCTCTTGTAAAGTCTACATCAACGTTTGCTCCACAGAAATCAACAGTACAGGGCTCTGACACTTCTGAGTACCTGCAGGGCCAGCGCTGGGAGACGATGGCTCGAAAACGCTGGACGAGTCGCTGTTGGTGTTGGACGCCTGTTCAGACAGCTTCTTCTTGGTGCTGCCATCAGCTGCTTTGGGGTGAGATTTCTTGTTCTTGATGAGGATTTTGCCCATGAGCTCTTGAGGGCTGGGTAGAGGAGCTCCAGACTCCAGCTGAAACACACACACACACACACACACACACACACACACACACACACACACACACACACACACACACACACACACACACACACACACACACACACACACACACACACACACACACACACAAGGCATAAAAAACAGTTTTTTTTTTCTCAGGCCATCTTAAATACTTTAATCAGTTGCTAGCTGTTTTTGTATGGTCATACACATGCAAGACCCTTCTTGTTTATGGCTGTTGTAACCAATAAAGCCACTTAATTGTAAATACTTTTCAAGAGTTCACACTTTGCTGATGATTGATTATAAAGCTTGCTTGGCATGCTATCCCGGGAGAGAGCCCTGAGCTCAGGTAGATCTCGAGAATTCTCCTGCTGTAGTAGCTAATGAACACATAGTGATTGCTCTTAAGAGATAACTACTTACTAGGTGCATGTCTATTGTGTCGATTTGGATTAGTCAATTAACTTAAGTTGCATGTTTTGGACGGTGGGAGGAAACCGGGGCACCTGGGGGAAACCCACGAGAGCATGGGGAGAACGTGTAAACTCTGCACAGAAACGTCAGCTGGCTTGGTAAGGATTAGAACCGATGACGTTCTTGCAGTGAGACAACAGTGCTAACCACAGGGCCACCGTGTCACCCATCTAGGAAAGGAGGAGGAGTAGGGGTGGAAGGGGGATTCTTCAAATGAAGATGGCTGTTATATGGAACTTAGGGTATTTATGGTGGCTTAGGAATCATCTGATTGGTGAATCATGAATTGGATAATGTGGGACCACCCGCAAGCAATCATAAGCACGTGATCCTCTCGAAATTAGTTTATAAATAAACTTCACTTAATTTTTTTTTTATTTCTTATTTGTACAGTTGAAAAAACAACAATGCACATACACCACATACACCATTATAAAATTATAAGCCTTCCTGTATTTTTTTTCTTTTTTTATATTTTTCAAATGATGTTTAACCCTAACTTGCATAATTAACTTATAATTAATAATACTACTATCTTGTCTAAAAAAATTTATTAAAAAAAATAAAAAAAATAAATATATATATATATATATATATATATATATATATATATATATATATATATATATATATATATATATATATATATATATATATATATATAATAGGTGGGCATAGATTATTTTTTTTAAATCTAGATTAATCTAGATTAATTTCAAAATTAATGTAGATTAATCTAGATTAAAATGGCTCATTTGAATTCTGCCGAAGGCATTCAGAATATGTGTGTTACCCAAATAATAAGTCTTTGAGAACGGGTTTCTCAAGCCAGGTGGCGCATTAGACCAGGGGCTCATCTCCTGTTTCCAAACTGCATCACAAACTGCTTAAGAAACTGTTCTACTATGATAATTGGTGATGAAAATAAATGATGTTCAATAAGATGTGCTTGTGTTTACTAACTGTTTATTCAGTTAAACATCAATGTTGAACTGTAGGCCTACATAAGCTCCAAACAGCGATTTCATACTTTCTTTTGATGTACGTACAGAAAATGCTGCTTCGCAAAGGCAAGTTCACGGAGCCCTGACGGTGTCAAACATTGAGTATGTTTACATGGGCAACAATACTTTAATACGATTTTAATATGATTAAAACAATACTCTGATTAAGAGTCACCATGAAAACAGCAATTTTTGATTACCTTAATGCAACTAGTCATAACTGTAGTTATGTAGTTCAGTCATAACTGAACTACACAGAAATGGAATTAATACGTGGAGTATGCAGATATTAGTGGCAATACTGACAAACTAGCACCATCATGTAGGACTTTTCGCCATATTTTCCGACAAGATCCACACAGGCGGCTGTCAGTAAAGGACCGCACAGACGTACAGACGCACACACACAAACACACACACATTGTGAAATGCGGAAGTTTCTTTTTCTTCTCATTTGCCGTTCGTTATTAAATTCCATAACACTCTCACCAGTCCTTACTCATTTATTTGCGTCTAATACCCCAGTTTGTCACGAAGACATGACTTAAATGTTCATGAGTTAAAGTGAAACTGGCGAACTGCAGTTAGAGTCAGGCATCCTGCTGATTTGATTCAGAAGGGCACTTCATTCTCAGACGGCTCACCGGTCAGGTATACATCCGCGCTAAACTTTCAAAGTGAAAGTCCCCATAGCTTGTGTAGAAAAGACCCAGCTCTCAACCCAATTTTGAGAATAGATTAACGCCGGTATTTTTTTTATCGCGCGATAAGAGTCTCGCGTTAACGCAGCACGTTAACGCCGATAACGGCCCACCACTAATATATATATATAGTAAAATATTATTTACTGTCATCATGGCAAAGATAAAATAAATCAGTTATCAGTTAAAATATAATAAGTTATTATAATTGAGTTATTAAAACTATTATGTTTAGAAATGGCAACGCAGTGGCGCAGTAGGTAGTGCTGTTACCTCACAGCAAGAACGTCGCTGGGTCGCTGGGTCGCTGGGTCGCAGGTTCGAACCTCGGCTAGGCTGGGTCAGTTGGCGTTTCTGTGTGGAGTTTGCATGTTCTCCCTGCGTTCGCGTGGGTTTCCTCCGGGTGCTCCGGTTTCCCCCACAGTCCAAAGACATGCGGTACAGGTGAATTGGGTAAGCTAAATTGTCCGTAGTGTATGAGTGTGAATGAGTGTGTGGATGTTCCCAGAGATGGGTTGCGGCTGGAAGGGCATCCGCTGCGTAAAATCGTGCTGGATAAGTTGGCGGTTCATTCCGCTGTGGCGACCCCGCAAGGGACAAAGCCGACAAGAAAATGAATGAATGAATGAATGTTTAGAAATGTGTTTAAAAAACCTCTCTGTTAAACAGAAATTGGGGAAAAATATACAGGAGGGCTAATAATTCTGACCTCAACTGTATGTATATATGAAGAGTTTGGTTGCAAAACGCGATAAATGCCATTTTTTGACATTTGGATTTTATTATTGGAAATCACTGTTCAGATGTACCTTAATCTATGTGTGAATTGCTGCCATTAATAACATTGAAGAATGTACATATTAGGACTACTTTAAAATGTTTTTTTTCACAAAACGCAATATCTGCCAGACCAGTTTTTTTACAAAGTGCGATATAAAAGTTATAGACAGGGCCGGAGCTAACTGACCTGGAGCTCTATAGGCAAAAGATGATCATGCCGCCCTCAAACTGAAAGCAGAAACGAGAGATGGGTGTGATTTCTCGTACAACAGCGAGGACCGGGGTGGTGGGGAGATTTTCGCAGGGACGCTATTCTGCCGCCCTGTGCGGCCGCCTGGGTCGCCTCTATTGACGCGCCGGCCCTGGTTATATAGAACGTTCAGGATCAGCACGAGCGAGCTCAGCATCCCCTGGGAAGAGAGTCACCGCCGGTGAAGTGCTCCGAGCTTGCTCATTGATTTAACGATAATATCAAAAAAAAAATATATTTTTAAAAAGAGGATTCAAAACGTTTACCATTTAATTGTTTATACTGTAGGTGAGCTGTCAGTCACGTAGGCTACATCACTGATCAGCTGCTGTCTGTCAGTCAGGGAATCAAAGCTTCAGAGTCAAGCTATAACGTCATGGATTTCGATATAGTTTTTTTTAAAAGCAGGGTTCGACAATCAGGATGGCAAATGCGATCTTAGAATCGAGAAGCAGCACGACTGACAAAGATAACTGTGTTCGCGCGAGCAGGTGAATACCGAATGAGAGGACTCGAGCCAAAAGCTGATGTGATGCGCGCGACTGTTTAAAACGCGTGCGCGCCCCCTTACCTTGCATGAAGCTGTGCCTGGAAACGCAACTGGTGTGATCGGTTAATCTTACTTATCAAACAAAACATTGATTTACTAGCTTTTCTTAATGGTATTACAGTAGTAGAATATAGCCTAAGGTGGATATAGAGCAT
>LR812535.1:4923070-4950570 GCA_903798195.1 Danio kyathit
GCGTATTATAACAGCTTGTCACCCAGTGATAAGCACAGTGATTCGGCAAAATTAACTAAAGTGAGCGGCGTTCGTCTTGGCGACAGCACCCTCCCAATGGATATTGAATAAGACGAAATGACCAAGCATCCAGCCCCAAATATACAATCTCATTGAAGCTCCAAGGGATTTTACGAGAGAAGTTAAATGCCTAAAAGTGTTTGGATGCCAACAATGTTGTTCTGTGTGGTCACGTGCAAGAAATAATGTTCCCTGATTACCAGATTCAAAACTATGTAGTGCTAAAAACCGAGATTCTGCCAAAGACAAGGAAAAAAAGACGGAGCTAACGTTATGCAAGGCCAGGGTGATCATCAATAAGCAGAACAACGGCATTCTGACAGCGAACTACACCTGTACGGCAGGGTATGTGAACTTACACATAGAGGTAAAGTTGGTTTTATATTCGCACATTCAGACTTTCTCCTTAATATTATAACTTCATAAATGTATTATTTGCAAACTCTAAATAGCGAAATCATATTAGCAGCCAATGACTGTCAAAGTACAACATTGTTCACAGTCAAATAAACAGTGTTAATGTTGTTTTCGTCACACTTGCAGGTTATTTCAGAGCGAATACTCAAAGTGCCGTGGTAAACAATATAGGGAGTGTGTCACAAGTCAGTGTCACTGAATGAATGTGTGAATATAAAACCAACTTTAATAACTTACACTATCACGTTTCATTCTGAGCATTCAGTGTCCGCAGTTTATTTCACCATATTTAACTGTTTTTGCTGAAATCATTGCTGCAATCAAAAACGAGTTCACATTAGCGTGAACTTACCTGATATAACATGAGAACCGCAGAGTCGAGCATTTCTAATTAGGTCGTCACTTCATTCAGCTCCCTTTTAGCCAAACACGTCTGCAGTCGGCATTAAAAGCAGTGTGGTGTATGGTAAAAGTTAAGTTTTCTATAATTTGGCATCCTACCGCAAAACACGACATGTTTGCTATTGCAGCCGGTCTTTTTCTGCAACCGGGGACCCGTGTGACGTCATGTGTGACGTAGGTTGGTAATTGGTCTATACTTTTGCGGCATTTATCAATCCTATTTCAACATTTACTGAAGCGTTATTAAAATCCAGTTTTGTGCTTGTTAAGATTAGTCAATGCACAAGGACTAACAATAAACAACTGTGTTTTCGTTGACAACCATGGTGAATAAATACTGTAAAATACTGTAATACATGTATTATTCATTGTTCGTCCATGTTAGTAAATACATGAACTAATGGAGCCTTATTTTAAAGGGCACCTATGATGAAAGTCATCTTTTAAAGCTGTTTGGACAGAACTGTGTGCAGGTATCGTGTGTCCACAGTCATATTGGGGTGATATATATATATTTTTTAGATTAGATTCAACTTTATTGTCATTACACATGTACACATGTGGAGTTATAGAAAAAAACTATGGTGGTATTTATAAATGGATGTACTATGAACATTATATACAGGTTGTATTAGCTATGAACAGAGATTTACAATCGATGAATATATGTACAGGTTGCTATTATTATTTTGTACATTAACGTAACAGATATCCATACAGCAGTGGATATTAATGTGTATCCTGTCACATTTGCCATACAAAAACAGTGCAAAACTAAACGCACGTGCTGTCTGTGTGTGTGCGCAAACTTTGAAACGACATTGTGTGTGACTCATTGTGTGCAAATACATCAGACAATAGTCATTGGGAAAGTTCTTACTGTAGTTCATGTCTGTCTGTTTATCTGACGCAGCCGAGGCGGAGATTGAGGCACACTGACAGGCGACTAGCATTAAAGGCACAGTCCACAAAAACAGCTACAAGATGCTCAGAGCTAAAAATCACAAACTTCTAAAAGCTAAAATAAATAATCTGATGGGGGTTTTGAGCTGAAACTTTACAGACACATTCTGGAGACACAAAAGACTTATCCTAAATCTGGAAAAAGGGGTAAACTAGGTGCCTTTAAAGTGTTAACACAAAAAAAGTCATTTAAAAAATAGATAAACACATACATAAATACATATAGTACGTACATAAATAAAAAGTGTAAATGAATAAATAAATAAATAATGAACAAATGAATAAATAAAAAATAATAACAATAAATACATAAATAAAAACAATAATAAATAATAATAATATTATTAATAATAATAATAATAAACAATCATATTAATAATAATAAAATAAAATAAATGTATGAATGAACAAAAATAATTAAATAACAATAACAATAAATACATAAATAATAATAATAATAATAAATTAATAAATTAAAAGAATACATTTACAATAATAATATATAAAAAATATAATAATAATAAACAATATTATTAATAATAATAAAAAAATAAAATAAATAAATAAATAAAAAGAATAAATTGATAAAATTAATAATAATAATAAACAATATTAATAATAATAGGAAAATAATAATTATTAATTAATGAATAACTATTAATAAATTAATGAATTAATGTTTATGCTTAATAAAACAATTAAAAAAAATAATAATAACAATAAATACATAAATAAAAAATGTATAACAATAAATACATAAATAAAAAATGTATAATAATAAATGAATAAATAAATAAAAAATAATAAATTAATAATAATAAATAATAATAATAATAATAATAATAATAAAATAAATTAATATTATTAATAATAATAATAATTATTATTATTATTAAATAAATAAATGAACAAGTAAATACATAAATAATAAAATTATAATAATAAATGAATGAATAAATAAAAAAATAATAAATTAATAATAATAATAATAATAATAATAATAATAATAATAATAATAATAATAATAATAATAACAATAATAATAAATTAATATTAATAATAATAATAATAATAATAATAATAATAATAATAATAATAATAATAATAATTATTATTATTATTATTATTATTATTATTATTATTAAATAAAAAAATAAATAAATGAACAAATAAATACATAAACATATTAAAAACAAGCAAGCAAGCTAATGAACGGACAAACAAACAAACAAACAAACAAATAAATAAATAATCCTTGATGCTAAAATCTGCAGGCACATTTTGTAATGCACTGTATATCAGACAGTGAAGAAAACCTGACTCTATTGCACTTTGCAGTCATTGGTTATCTTTATAATAGAAACATTATAACTGGAGTGAAGGAGCACTTGACTGGAGCTCTGTGTCTAACTGAGCGTGTGTGTGTGTGGGCCTGCAGTTCACCTTGAAGGAGATCTCAGAGGTCATGGTGAAGCCGTGTGTGATGACGGGCTCCTCCTCCGCTGTCCGGCCCTTCCAGCAGTCCAGCTCCACACACCGACAGCCAGACAGAAGAGTCTGCCGGTACATCTCCACTGAGGAGTTCCCCGCTAACTGACCCGCTGGAGAGGAGAACACACACACACACACACACACACACACACACACACACACACACACACACACACACACACACACACACACACACACACACACACACACACACACACACACACACACACACACATATCAGAGCAGAGCAACACACACCTCTACTGAACAGTTCCCCGCTAACTGACCCACTGAAGAGAACACACACACGCACGCGCGCACGCACGCACGCACGCACGCACGCACGCACACACACACACACACACACACACACACACACACACACACACACACACACACACACACACACTCACAATTAAATAAAATGTGTTAAAAACGTACCCGAAGTGACTGACATTGAGCACAAACATATTCCCTTGAAACCGAACCCAGAACCGTGGAGTTACTGTGTCATGCTCTACTATTGCAGCTTCAGCAAGCCTAACGCCCAGTTCACACAGGCTTCCCATTCACTTTGAATGGGTGACGTCAGGCGTTGCTGAACTGCATTGTGGATTCGTCGGCGCCGCTTCAGTGGTGTTGCTCGCTGCAGAAGTTGGGACTTTCTCAACTTTTCAAGTGCAGACAGAGACGTCAGCCAATCAGATCGCTGTATGCAAATACCTCAGTTCAGACACTAGCCGACTGCCGACTAATTTTATTGGCTGACGCTGCAATGACGATCACATCAGCCCCAACTTCAGACACGCCCTCTGTCAAGCGTTGACGCTGAAGCCCCGTGTGAATCGGGCGTTACAACTATAATACTTTCTCATGCAAATATCTTTCTCATACTTTCTTGCTAGGCGGTTGATAGGAGTGGTTGCTAGAGTGTTCTGAATGGTTGCTAAGGCATTGGTAGGGTGTTCTGAGTGGTTGCTAAGGTGTTGCTAGGCAGTTGTTGGGGTGTTCTGAGTGGTTGCTAGGTGGTTAACAAGGTGTTGGTAAGGTGGTTTGACAAGGCGTTGCTAGCCGATTGCTAAGGTGTTCTGAGTGGTTGCTAAGGTGTTCTTTGTGTTTGGAAAGGTGTTTCTAGGTGGTTGCTAAGGTGTTCGGAGTGGTTGCTAAGCAATTGCTAAGGCATTGCTAAGGTGTTGCTAGGCGTTTGCTAGGGTGTTCTGAGTGGTTCCTAAGGCATTGCTAGGTGGTTGCTTAGGTGTTGCTGGGCGGTTGCTAAGATGTTCTGAGTGGTTGCTAGGGTGTTTTAGGTGGTTGCTAAGGCGTTGCTAGGCAGTTGCTAAGGTATTCTGAGTGGTTGCTAGGTGGTTGCTAAGGTGTTGCTGGGCAATTGCTAAGAAGTTCTGAGTGGCTGCTAGGCGGTTGCTAGGGTGTGTTAGATGGTTGCTAAGGCATTGCTAGGCGGTTGCTAGGGTGTTCTGAGTGGTTCCTAAGGCATTGCTAGGTGGTTGCTTAGGTGTTGCTGGGCGGTTGCTAAGATGTTCTGAGTGGTTGCTAGGGTGTTTTAGGTGGTTGCTAAGGCGTTGCTAGGCAGTTGCTAAGGTATTCTGAGTGGTTGCTAGGTGGTTGCTAAGGTGTTGCTGGGCAATTGCTAAGAAGTTCTGAGTGGCTGCTAGGCGGTTGCTAGGGTGTGTTAGATGGTTGCTAAGGCATTGCTAGGCGGTTGCTAAGGTGTTCTAGGTGGTTACTTAGGTGTTGCTAGGTTGTTGCTAGGGTGTTCTGAGTGGTTGCTAGGTGGTTAACAAGGTGTTGCTAAGGTGGTTTGACAAGGCATTGCTAGCCGGTTGCTAAGGTGTTCTCAGTGGTTGCTAGACAGTTGCTAAGGTGTTGCTAGGTGGTTGCTAAGGTGTTCTAGGTGGTTGCAAAGGTGTTTCTAAGTGGTTGCTAAGGTGTTCTGAGTGGTTGCTAGGCGATTGCTAAGGCATTGCTAAGGTATTGCTAGGCGTTTGCTAGGGTGTTCTGAGTGGTTCCTAAGGCATTGTTAGGTGGTTGCTTAGGTGATGTTGGGCGGTTGCTAAGATGTTCTGAGTGGTTGCTAGGGTGTTTTAGGTGGTTGCTAAGGCGTTGGTAGGCAGTTGCTAAGGTATTCTGAGTGGTTGCTAGGTGGTTGCTAAGGTGTTGCTGGGCAATTGCTAAGAAGTTCTGAGTGGCTGCTAGGCGGTTGCTAGGGTGTGTTAGGTGGTTGCTAAGGCATTGCTAGGCGGTTGCTAAGGTGTTCTAGATGGTTACTTAGGTGTTGCTAGGCTGTTGCTAGGGTGTTCTGAGTGGTTGCTAGGTGGTTAAAAAGGTGTTGCTAAGGTGGTTTGACAAGGCGTTGCTAGCCGGTTGCTAAGGTGTTCTCAGTGATTGCTGGACAGTTGCTTAGGGGTTGCTAGGTGGTTGCTAAAGTGTTTTAGGTGGTTGCAAAGGTGTTTCTAGGTGGTTGCTAAGGTGTTCTGAGTGGTTGCTAGGCGATTGCTAAGGCATTGCTAAAGTGTTGCTAGGTGTTTACTAGGGTGTTCTGAGTGGTTCCTAAGGCATTGCTAGGTGGTTCCTTAGGGGTTGCTGGGCGGTTGTTAAGATGTTCTGAGTGGTTGCAAGGGTATTTTAGGTGGTTGCTAAGGTGTTGCTAGGCAGTTGCTAAGGCGTTGCTAGGCAGTTGCTAAGGTGTTCTGAGTGGTTGCTAGGTGGTTGCTAAGGTGTTGCTGGGCAGTCGCTAATAAGTTCTGAGTGGCTGCTAGGCGGTTGCTAGGGTGTTTTAGGTGGTTGCTAAGGCATTGCTAGGCAGTTGCTAAGGTGTTCTAGGTGGTTACTTAGGTGTTGCTAGGCTGTTGCTAAGGTGTTCTGAGTGGTTGCTAAGGCTTTCTAGGTGGTTGCTAAGGCATTGCTAGGCAATTGCTAGGGTGTTTTAGGTGGTTGCTAAGGCGTTGCTAGACGGTTAGGTGTTGCTAGGGTGTTTTAGGTGGTTGCTAAGGCGTTGCTATGCAGTTGCTAAGGTGTTCTGAGTGGTTGCTAAGGTGTTGCTAGGTGGTTGCTAAGGTGTTGCTGGGCAGATGCTAAGATGTTCTGAGTGGTTGCTAGGTGGTTGCTAGGGTGTTTTAGGTGGTTGCTAAGGCATTGCTAGGCAGTTGCTAAGGTGTTCTAGGTGGTTACTTAGGTGTTGCTAGGTGGTTGCTAAGGTGTTCTAAGTGGTTGCTAGGTGGTTGGTAAGATGTTGCTAGGTGGTTGCTAAGGTGTTCTAAGTAGTTGCTAGGTGGTTGCTAGGGTTTTGTTAGGTGGTTGCTAAGGTGTTTTGAGTGGTTGCTAAGGCATTGCTAGGTGGTTGTTAAGGTGTTGCTAGGCGGTTGCTAATGTGTTCTAGGTTGTTGCTAAGTTGTTGATAGGTGCTTGACAGGGTGTTCTGAGAAGATGCTAGGCGGTTGCTAAGGTTGCTAGTTTGTTCTGATTGGTTGCTAAGGTGTTGCTAGGTGGTTGCTAAAGCAATGCTAGGTGGTAGCTAGGGTGTTATAAGTTGTTACTAGGCAGTTGCTAACATAAATTAGCATGGTTCTAGTATAAATTAGCATGTTTCTAGCATGTTTCTAGCATTAGCATGTTGGTAGCATGGTTCTAGTACGAATTAGCATGATGCTAGCATGTTTATAGTATAAACTAGCATGTTGTTAGCATGAATTTAGTATGAATTAGTATGAATTAGCACAGCCTTACTTTTCCGAACTTTCCAGGACAGTTTTCGGAAAACCGTAATTCGGATCAGTTGGAAAAGACATAGCAACTTAATTCAGTATAAATTGGAGGTTTGGAGTTAGTTTGGTGGTTGTAGCAACAGAGCTTAGAATGACCAAGAGGTGACGCTCTGTTGTTGTTTGGGAAACAGCCACTAGACGCCGCTAGTGTCACGCGGCGGCCATTTTGGAATGAACATTCCAATAGAACAACAGCATATTATAAGTCTGTAAAATAAACTATTAAAAGTGCTGATGATTGTGATAATAAGTGTTGTATTGTCGTCTTGCAGGTTGTATCTCAGCTTTAATGCTTAAATGCTTTTTAAATAAATAAATAAAAAACAAAGCAGCTGCTTGACATCGCGACAGCAATAAGATCCAATGGGCAGCCGATCGCTTTCACTCCAAAATGGCGGAATCGCGGGGTTGTTGCTGGGTGCTGCTGTAGCAATGGAACGTTCTATTGAGTGTCGCCTCTTGGTCATTCTATGCTCTTTGATTGTAGTATGAACGGTCTAGGTGGAGATGCGTTCTTAAAATAGTCGAAAAAGAAGAAGACGGAGGAATAATACGTTTATGTAGTATAACAGTATGTTGGCTTTCTCTGGCCACCATAATGAAACCAGAAGATGATTTTTGTGTCAGAAGTGCCTCCTCCAGATCTGGGTGCAGTGTGTTCTGGTGTGATAGATCAGTGCATTAGCAGAACAGTTACTGTAACTGCATTTCTAATGGATTTCCTCTTGAGTTTCTGAGGTCTAGCTGAGCATGTGGTTGTTCTCAGTGTTGTGTGAACTAATGCACTTTATTGTAAGTCGATTAGATAAGACACAAATGTATACGCAATTATTATAATAGCACTGATATTCCTGATGGCGTCACGGTGGCGCAGAGGGTAGCACGATTGCCTCACAGCAAGAAGGTCGCTGGTTCGAGCCTCGGCTGGGTCAGTTGGCATTTCTGTGTGGAGTTTGCATGTTCTCCCTGTGTTGGCGTGGGTTTCCTCCGGGTGCTCCGGTTTCCCCCACAGTCCAAACACATGCGGTACAGGTGAATTGGGTAAGCTAAATTGTCCGTAGTGAATGAGTGTTTATGGGCGTGTATGGGTGTTTCCTAGTGATAGATTTCAGCTGGAAGGGCATCCGCTGCATAAAAACATATGCTGGATAAGTTGGCGGTTCATTCCGCTGTGGCGACCCCAGGTTAATAAAAAAAAATGCCCAAAAGATAATGAATGAATGAATGATCTTCCTGATTTTATTACAATTTTTCAACTCTGATTAACATCATTTTTCACATTGAAGATTATTTTGGAATTAAGTGTGCAGATTGTTCAACTTCATGCATTTTAATGAATTTCAAGGAATAGTTCATTATATATAGATTATACACTCACCGGCCACTTTATTAGGTACACCTGTCCAACTGCTTGTTAATGCAAATTTTTAATCAGCCAATCCCATGGCAGCAACTCAATGCATTTAGGCATGTAGACATGGTCAAGACGATCTGCTGCAGTTCAAAGCGAGCATCAGAATGGAGAAGAAAGCTGATTTAAGTGACTTTGAACGTGGCATGGTTATTGATGCCAGATGGGCTGGTCTGAGTATTTCAGAAACTGCTGATCTACTGGGATTTTCACGCACAACCATGTCTAGGGTTTACAGAGAATGGTCAGAAAAAAAGGAAATATCCAGTGAGCGGCAGTTCTGTGGGCGCAAATGCCTTGTTGATGCCAGAGGTGAGAGGAGAATGGCCAGACTGGTTCCAGCTGATAGAAAGGCAACAGTAACTCAAATAAGCACTCGTTACAACCGAGGTCTGCAGAAGAGCATCTCTGATCACACAACACGTCCAACCTTGAGGCAGATGGGCTACAGCAGCAGAAGACCACACTGGGTGCCACTCCTGTCAGCTAAGAACAGGAAACTGAGGCTACAATTCACACAGGCTCACCAAAACTGGACAATAGAAGATTTAAGAAACGTTGCCTGGTCTGATGAGTCTCGATTTCTTCTGCCACATTGGGATGGTAGGGTTAGATTTTGGCGTCAACAACATGACAGCATGGATCCTTGCTGCCTTTTATCAGCGGTTTAGTCTGGTGGTGGTGGTGTAATGGTGTGGGGGATATTTTCTTGGCACACTTTGGGTCCATTAGTACCAATTGAGCATCATGTCAACGCCACAGCCTAACTGAGTATTGTTGCTGACCATGTCCATCTCTTTATGACCACAGTGTACCCATCTTCTCATGGCTACTTAAAGCAGGATAACGCACCATGTCATAAAGCGTGAATCATCTCAGACTGGTTTCTTGAACATGACGATGAGTTCACTGTACTCAAATGGTCTCCACAGTCACCAAAGCTTAATCCAATAGATGTGGTGGAACGGGAGATTGGCATCATGGATGTGCAGCCGACAAATCTGCAGCAACTGTGTGATGCTACCATGTTAATATGGAGCAAAATCTCTGAGGAATATTTCCTGTTGTTGAATCTATGCCATGAAGGATTAAGGCAGTTCTGAAGGCAAAAGGGGGTCCAACCTGATACTAGGAAGGTGTACCTAATAAAGTGGCTGGTGAGGTACTTTGAGGTATTTTTTACAGTACAAAAATCATTATTTTTATTCAGGGTTTTTGCAGATATCATAATGTCAAATTTAAGACTTTTTAAGACCTTTTTAAGACCAATAAGTATTAAATTTAAGACCTATATCACGATATCAAAAACACGCAAGAGAAAATTCAAAATCACAAAATTTGTGGTAAAATAAAATTATTTAAATTAAACAGTACTAAACACAGGTTAGATGCACTATTGAATTACAGGAAAAAAAAAAAAAAACATCTTAAGGCTGATTTATACTTTCGCCTGGCGCCGCATCGCGCACCTCCGCTGACTGTGCACGCACCTCACGAAACGGACGAGGCTTTTATACTTGCTGCGTTCGCCGTTGTGATATTCTTTAAAACAACAGGGGCCGTTCAAAAGAAACTGACCGTAAAGTCAGACGGATAAACAGAGAAGTAGAAACTTTCCGGAACTACGTCATATCATTAATATCGTTCAAGATTTTAAAGCTACTTATTTTTATTGTTTTTATAATTTATTAAAGCCTTATGATTATACAGATTTTTATAATCATTCAAGATTTTTTTAAATCAAAGTTTGATGCATCACTTGCTTTTGTTCATATCTCGGACAGTTTTACCTATTAAAGTTAAATATCAATGACAAGAGAAAATGGGTTGCTCTACAATTATATTTTCTTTTACTATGGTACGAATAAAAGCAACAAAAACTTGTTAAAAATCAGGCACGTGCAGAGGTGGGGGCTTTGGGTGCTTGAGCCCCTGCCCTTTTTTCTCCTGGAGAGAAAGTGCCCTTTATTCCTGGGGATAATAATTATTTTTTAAATACTACTAATAATATAATATATGTATGTTAATGCGTGTTCTATTTAAGGACCGCTTTTCCTGTCAAACAATAAAAAAACTAAATTTTAAAGTATATCTTGGTTTTAGTCTAGCCGCTCCAAGCGAGCCTCGAACTGACGATTTGGAAAGAAAGACCACATGCAAGGCAAATGCTCTAACGAAGACTCTATTGACATTGTTACTCTCGCCTCGAAAGTAAGGTGTCAACAGTGGAGTAACGTCTATCAGCGCCTATGCCAACTCCTGCAACCGCATTGCACACGGACTGCATCTGGGCCATAGCTTTACAGTCTGACCCATACACACACTGCAGACGGAGTGTGTGTAAAACATATTAGTAGCTGACCTCTGTTATGGCAGCGCGATATGATCGACAGAACCGCCGATGTAAATTCATCCATCATTCATCTTCATTGTGTGGAGGTGAGTAACGGTTAACAAAAGAACTGAGGCTCAAATTTAACGTCAGCTATTTATCCAAAAGTTTAAAAGCAAATAGGCTGTTTTGTCTTGCTAACATCCTCCTGAATAACAATGTAATAAGTTAGCTAAAGTTTAGCCAGGGCAATATCACAGGCATACAGGCTATGTAATGGAGAAACGACAGCTGGATAGTGAAAATATTGCCCTCTTGTTTTTGCAGTCACACAGAATATATAATGTCAATTGAAGCTATAAAACATGTACATATAGGCTAGCTATGGAAGATTGAAAAGGGATAGTTCACCCAAACATTTACATGTACTCACCCTCAAGTGGTTCCATTTCTTTGCTTCTTTATTTTGTTGAACACTAACGAATAAAAGATTAAAAAAGATATTTTAAAGAAAGCTATAAACTTGAAATCATTGACTTTCAGAGTAGGAAAAAGAAATACCATGAGAGTCAATGGTTACAGGTTTCCCGCTTTCTTCAAAATATTACTTTGTGTGTTCAACAGAAGAAGAAAAAAAGTCAAATGGGTTTGGAACAAGTAAAAGGTGAGTAAATGGTGACAGAATTTTCAGTTTTGAATTAACTATCCTTTTAAGGGTGAGTATATGGTGAATTTAGGGTGAAATCTCCTCAATAATCTCCTTATAATATATTTTATTTATTAAAGTACAATTATTACTATTATTTAATAAAAAGTGCCCTTTTTTCCATTTGAGCCCCTGCTCCTTAAAAGGTCTCTGCACGTCACTGTTAAAAATACTAACGTTTTATTTAATTTTGTCCACTCAACAATTCACACATTACTGTCTGGCTAGTTTCTGTCCTATAAAAGGCTAAAAAGGCAATAATGGTCCAACATTGCTCACCATTATCACCAATAAAGCCCAGAATTTGGGCATCAGTCAGTGGCGTAGCGGACGGGCCCGCAGGGCACGCACCGCGGGGGGGCCCCGCGTGATAAGGGGCCCCCGCGGGATATTTTTGTGTCAAAACGTCACGGAGAAGTGATATCAGCCATTGGCGGCAAACTGCGAAGAAATGACTGGGGCCTCTTTCGCGAGCTCTAGGTGTCGCGCGCACTCGCTCTCACGTGTACTCTCTCTCTCTGCCTTCACGCGCGCTCTCTCTGTAACGGCGCTGTGCGCATTAGTTCCCCGCATTCAGAAGTTATCCCCCAAATTGACACAGGTAAAAAAAAAAGATTCACTTGAGTCATGTTCATGTTGTGAAACACTATCAAAATGTCCACTGTTGATTATATTAGACTTTTGTTTTCAATAGCGATTTTAAACCTTTTAATAGAGGAAGTCCTCGGCTCTGCATATTATTAATCAGAAATTGAGTGTACATAGTTTTACGTTAGGAAATGCAGTCTTGAATTTACAAACAGTCGGCAAGTACCGGAGAACAGATGCAACAAATTGATCAAATTTAGTTTTTAGTCACGTTGAAAGTAATATTCTACTCGTTTAGTTTTGCCTTCATTCATTTTAGATGTCAGTACTGACATCCGAGTCTTCAACACATGATTTTTTATAACACGTTTTTTTAACATAATAGTTTAACTAACTAATTTCTAATAACTACCTTTTTTATCTTTCCCATGGTGACAGTGCATAATATTTTACTATTTATTTTGCAAGATAGTTGTATTTAAATTAAAGTGTAATTTAAAGACTTAACTAGGTTATGTTAACTAGGAAAGTTAGAATAATTAGTCAAGCTATAGTATAACTGGTTTGTTGTGTAGACAATCAAAAATATACAGTAAATATTTCTTAAGGAGGCTAATAATACTGACCTAAAATTGTATTTTTAAAAATAAAAAAAACTGCTTTTATTTAAGAAATAAACTATAAGAAAGAAAAATTATTTATTATTATTACTTCTTTTTTTTTTTTTTTTTACAGGAAATACTGTGTAAATGTCCTTGGTTTGTTAAAGATCACTTGGAAAACATTATTTTAAATTAATGGGAGGGCAAAAAAAATGACTTCAACGTTTACAGGTGTAAAAATGTGCCTTGATATACTAGAATGTTAGAAATGTGTTATCCACTACAATACAAAGTTACTTGTCAAATAAATTAACTATTAATTATCTTGTTTATATATATATATATAAATTAATTATCTTGTTTATGAAGACTGCAGTCATGCATGAAAAAAATGACGTTTGTGATAGTTCCAACACCCCGTCCCCACCCCCCACCACCACCACCACCCCCCCGGCCACTTCACCAGGGGGCAGGGGGGCCCCCGCATTTTGCGCTACGCCACTGGCATCAGTATATCGTAAACTGATAGGTTCATATATTCTTTTCCAGTTATCAAATAGATAATTTGTCACTTAATTTTAGTTTGTAGCTATTAACCACATGGGTCTCCACTTCTGCCATGGCATCTTTTTTTTTGTTTTAACAAACTTATCCCTCAGGTTTTTCCTAACGTTTACAAAAACTTTCCTCCTTTTCCACGGCTGTTGCAATTTCTAGCCAATAATTATAGCATAAGTATTGTACAGTCATACCTGTTTCAGACAAAATCTCTTCAAAGTGTTTCATATTCAACTCAAATCAAACGCGGCGCAGCGCAAACTGTTCACTCGAAATCTGTTCACTCTGCCAGCCGAAATCATGTTGCGCGCACTGAAAGCGAACCTCCGCAAACATAGCAATGATGTCACATTCGCCGCGCTCACTGGGCCCAATAACAGAAAGCTGATTGGCTATTGCATGCTGGTCTCATTTGTAGTTGTAATACCGCAAATTACATTAGGACTAGTGAAGTAAAGGACTACAACACCACGAAAACCAAGCAACAACAACAAAAAAGAATTTAAATGAGCATTAGATGTAGCGATAGATGGACATCGGAAAAATAAGACCTGTGCAAAAATAGACCTAGAACAGCCAATTCAAGACTTTTTAAGGCCTTTAAATTTCGATTTTTAAATTTTAGACTTATTAAGACCCCGCGGAAACCCTGTTATTAGAAGACCCCATACAAAATGTCGGTACAAGTGTGTGTGCATGTGCATGTGTGTGTTTACTGTAACTGAGGTATGTGCTTGTGTGTGTGTGTGTGCGTGTGCGTGTTTGCTGTACCTGTGAGATTTGTGTGTGTGTACATGTTTCTGTGACATTTCAGGACACAAATCAGTATAACGACATAGGTATGACACAGGTGATGTCCTCATTTCTCCAAAAGCATATAAATCACACAGAATGAGTTTTTCAGAAAGTAAAACTGTACACAATGCAACTGTGAGGGCTTGGGTTTAGGGGTAGGGTGGGTTTAGGGCAATAGAAAATACAGTTTGTACAGTATAAAAACAGTGGAAACCTCTGTAATGTTCCCACAATTGACAAAAACAAACATGTGTGTGTGTTTGCTGTACCTGTGAGGTATGTGTTGTGGGATGAGTTGATGAAGTACTGAGACAGAGGGAAGGTCATGTCTTCACTCTGGTCCAGTTTTTCTGGAGGGATGACGCTGTTGTCTTCACCGATCAGATATCTGGAGAAGCCCTCCACTGAGATCTGCCCTGTGACACAAACCGCACACACAAACAGGAATGACACCTTCAGTCATCACACTTTCAGACTTTCAGAACAAATTTTACTCAAATAATGTGTTCACAAGGCGGTTTCATTTTTGTGAATACAATATTTTGGAAGATGTGTGTTTGTATTGTCTATGTGGAGGTGTGCTGTGTTTGGAAAGGCAGTCGATAAATACAAACACTTCTTTTTTCTTTTTCTTCTTTTTAATTTTCTTTTTTGCTCTTATTCTTATTCATTTTCTTGTTTTTGTTTTTCTTTCTTTTTTTTCCCTTTTCTTTGCCATCTCTTTCATTCTTCTTTTCATTCATTTTCTTGATTTTTGTCCTTTCAGTTTCGTCTTCTGCTTTTTCTTCTATAATAAACCTCGTGCTATTCATTCATTCATTCATTTTTCTTCCACTTAGTCCATTAGTTATCAGGGGTCGCCACAGCGGAATAAACCGATAACTATATGTTTTACGCAACGGATGCCTTTCCAGCCGCAACCCAGTATTGGGAAACACCCATACACACTCACATTTACACACACACACTCATACACTATATGGCCAATTTTGTTTCTTCAATTCACCTATAGCACATGTGTTTGGACTGTGGGGGAAACCGGAGCACCCGGAGGAAACCTACATCAACATGGGGAGAACATGTAAACTCCATACAGAAATGCCAACCGACCCAGCCGAGACTCGAACCAGTGACCTTCTTGCTGTGAGGCAACAGTGCTAATTTATTGCCGGCAGCTAGCTCTCTGCAACTCTCACATGGTCGCCCACTGAAGCTAAGCAGGGCTGCTCAGTACCTGGATGGGAGACCACATGGGAAAGCTAGGTTGCTGCCGGAAGTGGTGTTAGTGAGGGCAGCAGGGGGCGCCCAACCTGCGGTCTGTGTGGGTCCTAATGCCCCAGTATAGTGACGGGGACTCTATACTGCTCAATGAGCGCCGTCTTTCGGGTGAGACGTTAAACCGAGGTCCTGACTCTCTGTGGTCGTTAAAAATCCCAGGATGTCCTTCGAGAAAGAGTAGGGGTTTAACCCCGGCATCCTGGCCAAATCTGCCCACTGGCCTCTGTCCATCATGGCCTCCTAACCATCCCCATATCATAATTGGCTTAATCACTCTGTCTCCTCTCTACCAATCAGCTGGTGTCTGGTGCAAAATGGCTGCCGTCGTGTCATCCAGGTGGATGCTGCACACTGGTGGTGGATAAGGAGACCCCCCCCCCCCCCCCCCCCCCCCCCCAATGTGTAAAGCGCTTTGAGTGCCCAAAAAAAGCGCTATATAAATGTAAGGAATTAATTAAATGTAAGGAATTATGTGTTTGTGTGCATGTATCGTGTATATTGATGCAAACATAAGGCCCTATCATACACCCAGCGCAATAAGACGCAAGACCTGTTTGCCCCGACGTGTTGCTATTTTCAGACCAACGCAACCTTAATTTTCCTGTTTTCCACCACGTTGTTTAAATAGCAAATCCATTTGTGCCGCTTTCTGGACTCATGGGTGTACTGGTCTAGAAAAGATGTGTGTTAAGGCGCATTGCTATTTTGAGGAAATAAAATAGACTTCGCAATAGACCAGCTGAAAGCAGGTTTAAAGTCCAGCGCAGAGTGTGTTAAGCCTAGTACACACTACAGGATTTTAAACATCGGCAGATCGCTGTGCAGTTCACACTACATGACTTGATTTTGTGTCTTTTAATCACTGTGGTGTTCACACTACGCGACACTATGTAAATGATCCACAAGAGGGGGGTCACACACTACATGATCTGACAACAACTCGTTCGCCAACAGTTCAGTCAAGCTACCAAACCACAGCCAATGACATTTTGAGGGAGGAGTCGTCAGAAAAAGCTGAACACTATTGGCTGCTTGTGTGCTGATTACATCACTGACAGCGTTTCAAGCTTTCAAGGGAGCATTTAAAAACATCATCAGTCAGCTGATTCAGCGGATCAATCACTCATCTGCAAAGTTCAAGTGGAAAGATGCACAGAGAGTTTTTAATTTTTGTAATTTAATAACTCTTTGAAATAAAACTAACATATCTATAACACACTGACGTTTCCTAAATATCTGTGTATTTCTTTCTAACATTGTTATTTTTTTAAATTACAAAACAGTAAAGAACTGAGCATTTCTACCTTTAATTACCATATTGGTCAAAACGACTGCATGTATGTCTGCTACTTTTCGCTGTGACTTTATATATGCATGTATTTTTTTTACCTCGCAACTTTCTGCTAAAATAAACAAAACTTTCTGATAGCAAAAACATAAATTTACTTATCTTTCAATATATCTTATCTTTTCACTATATATTTCAAAACAGCATATTCGGTGCCACGAAATAGCTCCTGTTTGAAAGTGAAAATAAAAAAGCGAGGCTCAGACCTTTGCATGTTCTAGTATCTTAACTACATATTTATAGGCTGTATTACCAAAAAAATTATATTTTTAGGGTAATGCTGTCATAAAATATGATGACAGACATTCAAAGCTTAATTTTAATATCGCAATAGAAGTTTTGAATGTAAATAGGATGTGAGAAAGGTCAGAATGACTATTATGGTAATTCTAATAGTTACAGAACTATAGTTCCACTGTTAATATAGCCGACTCTGATGTTAACGCAGAATGAAGTGAGTGCATCGATGCCTATTCTGGCCAATCACAGACGTTAACTTCCAAATCGGGCTCAAATCAGGCCTAAAATCCTGTAGTGTGAACTAGGCATTAGTTGTGCGCCTCGCTTAAACATTGCTTAATACACACAGGATGTAGAGCAATACACAAATATCTTTACAAATGAAAAAGAATTAAAGGATTAAAATATTACAAAAATGATTACTTTCTACATAAATATAAAAACCACTGCATCCATGCCTTCTTCATCTCTGGTGGCTTTTTCAGTTTATTCATGACAATTTGCTTTTGTATAATGTTATTATTATTATTATTATTTATTTTACAAGCATAATTATAATTGTTCTATTAAAAACAAGTTTGATTTGTCCACCTGTCAGGTTTTGGACCATATGGGGCATAAGAACAGGACGTGTCTTTAGATATACTGTAACTCAGTTTTATGACAAGACTTCATTATTGTTCATTTATTTGTTTGCTGGAAATTAGAACTGAATTTAGAAAGAGTTTTGAAGCAAATCTTTGCGCATAACAAATTAAATTAATTATGTAGGCTAATGGATGTCTGTGCATACAACACCGTTTCCTTATCCACGAATAAGAGAAAGAAACAGTGAAAGTAAAGGCTGATTGGAGGAGGCTCGTTCTTTATCCTCTCGCTGCAGATGCTCTCTTTAACTGTTTTCTTGCTAGTGAAACGTTCAGTTTTTCCACTTACAAAGTCCACCATGCAGGGCTTAATTTGTGCCGGAACACGCCGGATCCGGAACCTCTGAAATCTGAAATTTTACCGATCATTTTACCGATCCCCCTCCTCAACCGCCCTCCCCCTCCATCTGCTGTTCGCTTTTACTTTCTTCCGCGACTCTCCAACCCTCTTCCCTTTTGTCCGCGACAACCCCCCGCTCTTCACTTTCGTCCTTCATCCGCAACACCCCTCCGCCATCCAACCCGCCCCCACCCCTCCCGCTCTCTTATTTCATGCATGACACCTCTCTATCCTCGGGTAAAGTGCCAGATCCATTACCCCAATCTGTTCCGGGACCTTGCAATTCAAAAATTAAGCACTGCCACCATGTAAATAACAAATGTGCAATGGTGCAACGCAACTGACTCTTAAAGGGAATGGAATATGAGACTCTGATTGGTTTATTCTCAAAACACACCCAGAACTCATTAAGAGAACAAGCACAACTCTGTTAGATCATGCGCCGCGGCGCAGAGCGTATTTTTCCATCCTTAAAATAGCTAAAGTGGATTTGGATATGACCTTAATGCTTTTGCACCATGCGCTTTAGACTTTGCGCCTAGATCGTTAAAATAGAGCCTATTGTGTTTCTATCACCCCAATAAGACTGTGGACACACACTGTAAAAAATGCAGGGTTTCACACAATTCATTCATGTTGTCTCAACACAAATTGATTAAGTTAACTTAACACTTTTAAAAAATGTTTGTGGATTGATCATAAAAAAAAATAAGTTGTCCCAATGAAATCTTAAGGATTGTGTTGTTTTAGCTCATTTTAAATAAGTAGTTTGAACGAGCACAAAAAATTATTTTTTTGAGTGCACTATACCTGCACACAGTTCTGTCCAAACTGCTTACAAATGATGATTTTCATCATAGGTGCCTTTTAAAGGCTTAACTAGGTCAATTAGGTACGTTAGGGTTATTAGGTCAAATTTGTAGACAATCAGAAAAATATTGCTTAAGAGAGCTAATAATAAAACCTTAAAGTGTTTTTTATTTAATTATTTTTATTAAAAACTGTTTTTATTCTAGCTGAAATAAAACAAATAAGACTTTCTCCAGAAGAAAAAATATTATAGGAAATACTGTGAAAAATTCCTTGCTCTGTTAAACATCAATCGGGAAATATTTGAAAAAGAAAAACAAAAATTTACAGGGTGAATAATTGACTTCCACTGTATGTGCTTTCCTATAGATCTCCATCAGTATTCAGCGGTGTTTATCTGCCCTCAGAACATTATCACTTCTCTTTCTCTCTTTTGCACCTAAAGTAACAACTTCTCTGATGGAGTAAATTAGCGGTGCGGCTGCAAACAGACTTCAAATTAAAGCTGAAGATCAGTGTTCCCTAAACAGCAGAGAAGCTGGAAGGGAAGACACTCGGGATTCGCGTCCCCTGCCACTAATTCTCACCAGCAGTTTACATTAATTAAACTCCTTCTCCGCAGAGCTCTAGAGGTAATTAACCGTGGCCCTTTTTATGGTAGGAAAGGCTCCACTGAATGTTTTCAGCCATGCCTTCTGTCACTCTTTACGGCAAACAGCCTTTGATTTGCGCACCGAAATAAACACCAGCCACCTTGCTGTCGCGAAAAGGGGAGTCAAATGGCTTTTAAAGACTACAATTACCGCGCACACTGCTGAAATTCACCAATTTTCCTGTCGAGTTAAATGGAGAATGAAAAAAACGGGAATCCGATAAGATGGAGATTGTATCTGATTCCACAGTCCTGCATTTTAAAGGCGACACATTATATAAAATAGAGTTCTGATGTCTTTAGAGCAGGGGTGAGCAAAATGTTTTGTATGAAGGGCCAAAAACCAAATATCATTGAGAGCTGTGGGCTGAAGATACAGCAGGGGGAAAAAAGTATTGAACACGTTATGTTTTTTTACCTGGGAATAACATTTCTAAAGGAGCTGTTGATGTGAAATTGAAGCAGATTTTGGTAAAAACCAAAACAATACAAACATAAAAATTAAACAAAACCAAAACAAATCTGAAAATTGAGTTGTGTGTAATAACCATGAAATGACACAAGGAGAAGTTTCTACTGAAACATATTTAATACTTTATATAAAAGGCTTTTATGGTGATGACAGCTTAAAGACGCCTCTCATAGGGAGAATGAAGTCACATCCATTGCTCAGGTGTGAGTTTTTCACAGACTTCAACAGAGTGTCAAAATCTTGATGGTTCTGTCGGTCTCGTCTATCAAATCTGAGCTTTATTTTGTATTCTATATTGGATTCAAGTCAGGTGATTGGATGGGCCATTCCACAGCTTTATTTTCTTTCTCTGAAAGCATTTGAGAGTTTGCTTGGCTGTGTTTTGGATCCTTGTCATGCTGAAATGTCCACCCTGGTTTCATCATCACCCTCCTACTAATGTAGATGTTGGACTGATATTCAGCTGATATTCATTTACACTGAGGAAGGGCAGAGCATTGCTGAATAACTACTGAGAGGTTTCAGCTGCTGTCATTTTATTGTGAAAAACACATTTAATTTTGACTTATTATTTCTGAAAACAACACAATATTTTTGGTTGTCTAGAAAATGCTTCTTGATTTAAGAATTTGTAGAAATTTTGACTAGAAATGAGACAAAAACTTTAAGAAAGGTATTTTGCAGTGTAAATAAATTTATTAAACTTTACTAAACTAATAAACTTTTAAATTGTAAAAATGTAAAAATTAAAGTGAATACAAAAAAATATAAAAAGTAATTCAAACTATTATATATATATATATATATATATATATATATATATATATATATATATATATATATATATATATATATATATATATATATATATATATAGTTAAAGTCAGAATAATTATCCCCCCTGAATTATTAGCCCAATTTCTGTTTAACAAAGAAAAGATTTTTTTTGAACACAATTTTAAACATAATAGTTTTAATAACTCCTCTCTAATGATGACAGTAAAATAATATTTGACTAGATATTTTTCAAGACACCTCTATACAGCTTAAAGTGACATTTAAAGGCTTAAATAGGTTAATTAGGTTAAGTAGGCAGGTTAGGGTAATTAGGCAAGTTATTGTATAATGATGATTTGTTCTGTAGACTATCGAAAAAAAAATAGCTAAAAGGGGCTAATAATATTGGCCTAAAAGTAGTTCATATATATATATATATATATATATATATATATATATATATATATATATATATATATATATAAGTTTAAGTTTGACAACTTTATTAAATCCACCAGGGGCAATTCATTTAGGGCAGTAGCATTTCGTGTTACAACAAACACATAAAGAGACAAATCACTTACAAACAATATAAAAAAAACACAATCCAGCATGTTTCATAATAACTTCATAAATAGTACTAAAAAACATAGGAAAGACATAGGAAGACATAGGAAACAAATCTTTGCGCTTAACAAACAAACTTAATTATGTAGGCTAATGGATGTCTGCGAGTACAACACGTTTCCTTATCTACAAACGAAAGAAAGAGAAAGTGAAAGTAAAGGCTGATTGGAGGAGACTTGTTCTTTATCCTCGCGCTGCAGATGCTCTGTTTAACCGTTTTCTCGCTAGTGAAGTGTTCAGTTTTTACACTTAAAAAGTCCGACACAACTGACTCTTAAAGGGAATGGGAGATGAGACTCTGATTGGTTTATTCTCAAAACTCATCCATAACTCATTAAGATAATAAGTTCAACCCTGTTAGACCTTGCGCCACGGCGCACAGCGTATTTTCGTCCTTAAAACAGCAAAAGTGGATTCAGACACGCCTTTAATGCTAAGCGCAGACTTTGTGCCTAGATCCTTAAAATAGAGCCCTATATCTGTTAGAAGAGCATTTAATGCTTCGGAAGCTTCTTCCTTCTTACTTGACTGGCCTGCCTGCAGTCCCAACCTGTCTCCAATATGTGGCGCATTTTACTGTTACCCAGACTGTTTCCCACCTTAAGGCTTGTTTGGGACAAACAAGAAGAATGGGACAAAAGTACACCTGAAACACTTCATCACTTGGTGTCTTCAGAGCCTAAATGTATTTTAAGCATTGTGAAAAGGAATAGCAACGTTACAAAGTGTTAAATACTTTACTGCTCCAACCTTTTTTGAAATGCTTTGCAAAAACAAAAATTGAGATACGAGTTTATTTAAAAAAAAAAAATAAATAAATACAATAAAATCACGAGGAACACATTAAATAATGTTGGTTGAATTGTCTACAATGAAATACATGTGGTGACTCAGTGGTTAGCACTGTCACCTTACAGCAAGAAGGTCACTGGTTCGAGTCCCAGGTTGCATTTTTGTGTGGAGTTTGCATGTTCTCCCCGTGTTGGCATGTTCCCATGTGCTATAGCTGAATTGAATAAACTAAATTACTCAGTTATACTAAAACAATGGTTTGAATAAATATAATGGTCCATTAGTTAAAGGGCCACGAAACCCCCTGTCTCAGCAGGGTGTTTTCACACCTCTGTTTTGAAAAAAGTCAGGAAAGTTGGGCGTGTCCAGCTCTGGGAGTGTGGGAGTGTCGGGGGAGGGAAAGAGGGTAAGATTTGCATAGAAGGGAGTTTCCATTTGGGCACACGCTGAGTTTCACAGGCAAAACAAACACAGAGGCTGATTTGATACCGCACGGCGAATGAGAGAAAAAAAATCCTCCGCATTTCTCTGTAACTTATGTACTCGGTAGGTAGGTAGCATCAGAAAGCCGTGTGTGTCTAGACTATCCTGTCACAAAATGCAGCGAAAATCCTGCACGACGGGAATAGTTTGTGTTTACATGTTTACACTCGGAGAGCAGCATTTAAACAAAGGGCAGTCCACTGCAAACACTTACCAAATCTGGAGACAGACAATCAAACTGGAGCTGTGTCTTTTTATTAAAAGGAGATGAGCGGCAAATCTGGATTTCACCATTTCCAGATGAGAAAAAGCTCTCGGGAAAAAATGTTCCTTACAAACGCGTTTCTGTCGAGTGTCGCGTGCACTGTAATCCACACGTGAGTCCAGCTGCTCTCTCATAAAGGGAAAATGAAAACAAAACCTTTGTTGCAACACACTAATAACACCTACGACTCTTGTCTTGAAATTCTTGTACTTTCACTTGTTTTGGCAACACAACGTGGCGTCTCTCTGCCGTATGAACAGCGTAAACTGGTAAACATACTCCGGAGCTATCATGCATATTAATGAAGTTTCACGTCATACACAATAGAGCGCGCTGATTGGTTAGAAGCACGTCTTTCTCATGAATTATTGCCGCACACTCAGATACGTCACTATGTCCTCGAAAAGAGAGACAGCCATTCTCCACTCTGGATTTACACCTAAGTATCTAATCGCCGTGACGTAGCTTCAAAAATTCGTTTCAAACCGGAAGAACGAATTTGCTCAAAATAACGCAAAAACAACCAATTTTCAATTTTTAGTGCAATATATGTGTCCTAATAGTGTTTATAGCAGCGTGGGACACATATATGACTGTCAACAGCTCAAAAAATGTGTTTTGGTGTTTCGTGACTCTTTAATGTATTTACTAACATGAACAAACAATTAGTCATACATTTATTACGGTACTTGTTCATCTTTGCTAATGTTAGCTAATGATATTTAAGTTAAATAACGTTCATGTTAACTCACGGTGCATTAACTAATGTTAACAGGCACGATTTTGAATTTTAATACTGCATTAGTACATGTTAAATTCTGATTAATAAATGCTTTGCAAGATTATTTATACTTAGCTAATGTTAGTAAATGTGTTACCATATAAAATATTAGAATATTCCCAGCTAAAAACCATTGAACCATCTTTAAGCTGTGTGTTATTTTTTATTTTCATTGTTTCATTGTTTTCAATCTCCTGCATGTATTGACAACCACACACGGAATTACACTCAATGTTCACAGTATCCATTTACCAACCAATTGTTCCTCCAAATCTCCAATCAATACTATGCAAATACATGTGTGTGGTGTGTGTGTCTGGTGTGGGCGTTCGACTGTCTCCAGCCTGTCTTGAAGATTGCGCTGAGAAAATAGAGTCGCTAATCTGTGTGACAGCAAGGTGTCACGCTAGCCCCGCACGAGAAGCCAATAATCGGCCCTCATCTATCGCCATCGGGACTCAATGTGCCTAATAATCAATCAGCTGTCAGCGGCTAACGGCCTCTCGCGCATTATCATCACTGACCTGATCTCCAGTTAGCCCGTGGAGCCTTGTGCTTTGAGAGATATAAATAAACCGGCTCGACTGCAGCAGCAGCAGCCCGCCAGTTATTGTTGCTATGGTAATGAAACTAAGAGGAATCTGGAGAATCGTACGGAGGTTTTGTTTCCTTCCCAGAAGGAATAAGCATAAGATTGCTCAAAGGTTTGGCTTTAAATACTAGTGCACTATATTTGAGTCCTATATAGGCAGCTGACTTCAGAGGCAACTTTTAAAAGCACTTTTAAAAAGAAGTATAATAAGCATGTTTAAGTGAATTAAATTGGCAGCATGGTGGCTCAGCTGTTAGCACTGATGCCTCACAGCAAGAAGGTCGCTGGTTCAAGTCCCGGCTGGGCCAGTTGGCATTTCTGTTTGGAGCATGTTCTCCCTGTGTTGGCGTAGGTTTCCTCCGGGTGCTCCGGTAGGTGATATGGATAAACTAAATTGGGCGTAGTGTATGAGTGTGTGTGAATGTGAGTGTGTATGGGTGTTTCCCAGTACTGGGTTGCGCTTGAAAGGGCACCTGCTGTTTGAAACATATGTTAGAATAATAGGCAATTTATTGCGCTGTGGCGACCTCTGAAATAGAGACTAAGCTGAAGGAAAATGCATCAATGAAGTGAATTTTTTTCTATGCTTTTCAAACAAATTGTACTAATAATACGTCAATTTAAAGATGCATTTAATTATTCTATGAATGATATTAGTATATTAATAGGTATGTTCATATGAGAACACTGATATACACATTACGTACAAATTATTGTAAAAAAAATATTATAAGGATGAAAATACACTGCACAAATAGGTAGGGTAAAGAAAATCACATATTTAATTGAACTTAAAAATACTTTCAGGTAAGATTGAATTAGTATATGACTACACTAGATGACAAAAGTCTTGTCGTGGATCCCTGTTGTAAGAGCAACAAATCATAACTTGACTTCTAGTTGATCATTTGGAAAAGTGGCAGAAGATTGATTTTTCTGATGAATCATCTGTTGATCTGCATCCCAATCATCACAAATTCTGCAGAAGACTTAACCTGCATGGACCCAAGATTCTCACAGAAATCCGTCAAGTTTGGTGAAGGAAAAATCATGGTTTGGGGTTACATTCAGTATGGGGGTGTGCGAGAGATCTGCAGAGTGGATGGCAACATCAACAGCCTGAGGTATCAAGACATTTGTGCTGCCCATTACAAACCACAGGAGAGGACAAATTATTTAGCAGGATAGCGCTCCTTCTCATTAAAGTTTCTGAAAGCAAATAAGGTCAAAGTGCTCCAAAATTGGCCAGCCCAGTCACCAGACATGAACATTATTGAGCATGTCTGGGGTAAGACCAAGGAGGAGGCATTGAAGATGAATCCAAAGAATCTTGATGACTTTTGTCTAAGCAAAGTCAGACCTTACTGTCCTTATTAAAAAATTAAAAATCAAGGCATGATCATATTTTATTTAGGTCAAATAAGCCTAATCTAGAGGCCTTTGCCTTTCATATAAGCCACTTCTGAAACCAAATGATCAAATAGAAGTCAACTTATTATTTGTTGAATCCTAAAACTTGAAAAGGCGACACGACCTATGTTAATGTTAAGTTATTTATAGTTAAGTGAACACAAAAATTGTATTTATGTTCATGTATTTATACTTTCTACCCTTTCTGCCTCCTGTACAGGTAACTTTTTGTATCTTTTGAGATATTTCAAAAGTATAACAAGCATGTTTAATTCAATGAAACTATTTTAATCTACACTTTTATAAAATTCCTATTAATAATAAATGTAAAATCAAACTACTTTTGTCTATACCGTACGGTTTTGATTGAATGGAAGTACTATATATGCAGAATATAAGTCTATCGTAGTATACTGATATACAAATTATATACAAATGACAAACAATAAAAACATAGTAAATTATTGTAAAACATCATAATGTATTATAATAAATAATATTGTGTAATCTAAATAATAATCTAAATGTAGCTGAATAAAAAAATATATATATATATATATATATATATATATATATATATATATATATATATATATATATATATATATATATATATATATATATATATATATATATATATATATATATATATTAGCCCCCCTGAATTATTAGCCCCCCTGTTTAGTTTTTGGCCACTTTCTGTTTAACGGAGAGCAGATTTATTCAACACATTTCTAATCATAATAGTTTTAATAACTCATCTCTAATAACTGATTTATTTTATCTTTGCCATGATGACAGTAAATAATAATTGACTAGATATTTTTCAAGACACTTCTATACAGCTTAAAGTGACATTTAAAGGTTTAACTAGGTTAATTAGGTTAACTAGGCAGGTTAGGGTAATTAGGCAAGTTAGTGTATAACGATGGTTTGTTCTGTAGACTATCGAAAATAAAAATAGCTTAAAGGGGCTAATAATTTTGACCTTAAAATGTTTTTAAAAAAATTAAAAACTGCTTTTATTCTAGCTGAAATAAAACAAATAAGACTTTCTCCAGAAGAAAGAATATTATCAGACATACTGTGAAAATTTCTTTGCTCTGTTAAACATTATTTGGGAAATATTTAAAAAAGAAAAAAAAATTCTAAGGGGGGCTAATAATTCTGACTTCAACTGTATGTATATATATACATATTCGTTTTAGTAAATTATTTACACTGTAAAATATGCTGGGTTCCACACAATTTCTTCATGTAGTCCCAACACAAATCGATTAAGTTAACTTAATTGTTTTAGCAAATTTAGGTGGATTGAACATAAAACAGTTAAGTTGTCCCAAAAGACCCTCAATAATTGTGTTGATTCAGCTCATTTTAAATATACTGTATAGTTTGAACAAGCAGCAGAAATATTTATTAGAGTATACGTATATGAATATTTTGTATAGTATATAATTAGTATAGTGGGCGTCATGGTGGCTCATTGGTTAGCACTGTCGCCTCACAGCAAGAAGGTCACTTGTTCGAACCCTGGCTGTGTCAGTTGGTATTTCTGTGTGGAGTTTGCATGTTCTCCCTGTGTTGGCGGTGGTTTCCTCCGGGTCCAAAGACATGCGGTATAGGTGAATTGAAAAAGCTAAATTGTCCGTAGTGTATGTATAAGAATGCAAGTGTGTATGGGTGTTTCCCAGTGTTGGGTTGCAGCTGGAAGGGCATCCGCTTTATAAAACATATGCTGAATAAGTTGGCGGTTCATTCCGCTGTGGCGACCCCTGATTAATAAAGGGACTAAGCCGAAAAGAAAATTAATGAATGAATAATTAGTATAGAAACAGTTATTTCATCTGCGTAACATTGCAAGACTTCAACAAAGTAC
>LR812535.1:4955570-5021347 GCA_903798195.1 Danio kyathit
ACTGAGAATGTCTTTGCGGACACTTTGTCACGTGCCCCTGCGGTGGAGTGATGAGGCTGTATTTAGTCTCTAACTGTTGTGACTTTTTACCTACTCCTATACATGTATGCATGTTAAATTTATTTAATGAGGGATTTTTTTTAAGGGGGGTGTGTTAGAATTGCTTTGTGTTGGTGTGTTTTGATTATAAGTAGGGGGCGTGCCTTCGGCGCAGCTGATGTTGGTCAGCACCCTTATTAAAACCCCGTCAGAGAGTTGGTCGGGGCGGCTGTTCATTGACTTGGCAGTTGGCCAGAGCTGTGCTCCAATTTGGATATTATGTTTTGTTTCGCATCCATACACTATCACTGACAACATTTACCGCATCCATTCTCTTGCTTTTCACACTGATTGAACATACTGATACTGATGTTTTGATTATATTATTTTAAATTGGGTTAAATAAATATTCTTTTGATTATATTTCGCCGTGTCGTCTCCCTCATTATGTTACATCCCTGAGCCAGGTGTAACAATACACAAATATACATAGTACGCACAAACATATTTAGCAAATATGAACTTTTATTTTGGATGTGATTGTGTTTAATCATTTGACAGCACTATATACATGTTAAAACCATTAAAACAGATTTCTCAGGTGTGTGTGTCTCAGTTTGTACCGTGTCTGTAAATCATCAGGTCTGCTGTAGAAACTAATGAGGGATTAGATGTGATATTATTACACTGACAGAAACAGATTAAACTGCTCTGACAACCTGCAGCTCCTCACGGGACCTTAGTGAAACCACCATCATCATCATCATCAAGGATAAGCTATTAGTCAGAGTTGTCTATCAGCAATCGATGAATAAACCGCACATTCTGCAAAGCATGATGGGTTGCAGACAAACACAATCAATAGTCTGAGTCGCCGGATTGAAAGATTCCCTCAGAAAGTTCAACAAAGATGAAAACTGTGACACATCTCACTGACCACCGTCTGATCAACCCCAAAAGTGGTTATGTGTGTATTGAAATGTTTTAATAATTTCAGTCATTATTCATCATTCCAAACAACATACAGCTCATAAGAAACACTATTAAGGCGGAAAAACAATATAATGCATTGTTCTCATATTGACAATATTTTGTGTACAGATATAAAACAACCTGCTGTACATAGAGCTAAAATACTGACTAATATATATATTAAAGGGGACCTATTATGCCCCTTTTTACAAGATGTAAAATAAGTCTTTGATGAATAAATAAATAAATATTTTTGCTTTTTACTTTGATAACTTTTTATTTGGAGGGATCAAAATTGCATAACCCTACTAGAAAAAAAATATACAATAATAATAATAATAATAATAATAATAATAATAATAATACACAAATCTTTTTTTTATTTTTTTTTTATTTTTTTTTAGTATTTTGATTTATTTTGTTTCATTTTGTTTCATTTTATTTTGTTTTATTTATTTTATTTTTTAATTTTGTTTTATTTCATTTAATTTCATTTTATTAATTTTTTTATTTATTTTGTTTTATTTGATTTTATTTGATTTTACTTATTTTTAACTTAATTAAATTAAATTTAATAAATTTTGTTTTGTTATATTTTATTTTTTAATTTTTGTTTTATTTTGTTTTATTTTATTTTATTTCTTTTTAATTTAATAATTGTTTTAATTTAAATCAATTAAAATTTTTATTTAATTAAATTAAATTTAATTAAATCAAATTTCATTTTATTTATTTTTTATTTAATTTAATAAAAATATTTTGTTTTGTTTTATTTAAAGTTTTTATATTTAATTAAATTTAATTTATTTTTTTATTTAATTTAATTAAAAATATATATATTGTTTTGTTTTATTTTATTTTTTTTATATTATTTTAATTTAAAAATTTTTTTTTAATATTTTATTTTATTTTATTTTATTTTATTTTATTTTATTTTATTTTATTTTATTTTATTTTATTTTATTTTAGAGGGGACAAATTACATACTCCTCATAAAAACACAGCTAACTTCCAATCGTTCGTTTATTCATTGTCCTTATTTTTCAGGGGTCGCCACAGCAGAATGAAACCAACTATTCCAGCATATGTTCTAGCATCGGATGCCCTTCCAGCTGCAACCCAGTACTGGGAAACACCCATACACACTCCTTCACATACACACTCATACACTACGGCTAGTTTAGTCCATCAATTCCCTTATAGTGAATGTGTGACTGTGAGGGAAACCGGAGCACCCGAAGTAAACCCACGCCAACACGGGGAGAACATGCAAACTCCACACAGAAATGCCAACTGGCCCAGCCAGGACTCGAACCAGCAACCTTCTAGCTGTGAGGTGACAGTGCTGACCACTGAGCCACCATGCCGCCCCACATAAGCTATATAGATGTGTATATATCCGATAGTGTAGATCAGGGGTGTCTAAACTCGGTCCTGGAGGGCCGGTGTCCTGCATAGTTTAGCTCCAACTTCCTTCAACACACCTGTCTGGACCTTTCTAGTATACAAAGAAAGAGCTTGATTAGCTGGTTCAGGTGTGTTTAATTGGGGTTGAAACTAAAATATGCAGGACACCGGCCCTCCAGGACTGAGTTTGGGCAGCCTTGGTGTAGATTGAGTGCAGTGTGATGAGTGTGTGTCTGCGCTTCACCTTTTTGAATGAACTCTGTGTTGGGCTCAAACTTCTCCATCAGGGCGTGAGTTTGGTCGGGCTTCAGCGGGGGGTACAGGATCTCATTCAGACGAGGGTCTCGCTGCTTATTATTGATGAACTCAGTCATCTGCTCCATGCTCAGATAGTTTCTGCTCTTCGCTCCGCTGCAAACACAGACACACATACACACAATTATATATATATATATATATATATATATATATATATATATATATATATATATATATATATATATATATATATATATATATATATATATATATATATACACACACAAACACACACAATGACTTTGAGCAAGGTGGAGTGTTTTGAGAGGAACGTCACGGTGATGATCAGTGCTAATTATTTTCTCTTTTTTAATTGCAGCTCCCCAAACTCCAGCATAATCAACACAGCTTGCTCATATCTTTACAAAATGACTTGAAGGCATGATTAGGTTTGTGTGCAAAATAGACTCATACATACATAAACATTTACAATTAAATTAAAAGAAATGTGGACAAAATGTTGAAAAAATAAACAAATGTAAAAATAAAAATAAAAAAGACAGCAGACAAAGTATAGATAGAAAGACTTACCAAAAAGATAATAATAATGGATAGATTAAATAAAAAAAAATAAATAAATAAACAGAAGCAAAAATAAAAATAAAAAAACAGATTATAAACAATGAATAGAACAAAGAATATTTTAAAAATAAACAAATAAAAACAAAACTTTAAATATATAATACAAATTTAACAGATTAAAAACTATATATAAAAATAAAAATATTAAAAATGGATCGATTAAATAAATAAAAAAAATTAAAATAAACCTATAAAGTATAAAAACTAATTGACAAATAGATAAACAGATAAGTAGATATAACCAATGCATAATTAAATAAATGTATAAGTATAAACAGACAAGTAATGCATAAAAATTGCATGAATTAAATAAATAAATAATAATTAAAAAAAATTGTACATATAAATGCAAAAAATACATATAAAACAGAATAGATTTAGTAAAAAAAATTAACAAATAAATAAAAAAAAATTAAATAAATAAATAAATATTATAAATAAATAAATGATAAAAATAAATAAATGAATAAAATGTAAATAAATAAATAAAATGCAAATAAATAAATAAATAAATGATATAAACAAATAAATGAATAAAATGTAAATAAATGAATAAAATTAAAATAAATAAATACAAAAATAAATAAATAAATAAATATGTAAATAAATAAATAATATAAATAAATGAATTATATAAACAAATAAATGAACAAAATGCAAATAAATAAATAAATAAATAAATACAGAAATACAGAAAAAATAAATTAATAAAAATGTAAATAAATAAATAAAATGTAACTAAATAAATAATAAATAAAAATTTAAATAAATAAATAAATAAAAAATGTAACTAACTAGCTAATTAAACATGTCATTTAAAATATAAATAAAAAAATGTAAATAAATACAAATGTAAATAAATAATTAAAAAATAAAAATGTAAATAAATAAACAAACAAACAAACAAATAAATAAATAAGTAAATATGTATATAAATAAATAAAATAATTATCTGTAAGACTCACAGGTCAGCAAATATTTGGTTAATCTCAGATCGTGGGCAGAGGTGGCTGATGAACAGCTTGTAAACATCTGAAGTGAAATCCTCCAAAGGGATCGAGTCGTTCTGCAGAGACCAACAAAACATACCAGCAAATCATAAACTGCATATTTACATAATTATTATACAACATTCATTAAGTCCAGCAACTAATAACGAGTCGTTCATGTGTCTCAAAAATAATGAATCATCCAAAACAGAAGAGTGAATCAGTTTTTGACAATAACGCAACCACAAATCAATGAAAAATAAACGTATAACTGCTAAATATTAAATAAATAAAATAAATAATAACATTTAAAAAAACTATAAACTAAAATATAAATCAATCAGTAAGTAAAATAAATTAAAACAAAAACTGCATCGATATACATTGTTAATAATAAATAATAAATTAAAAATAAATATTTGATAAAACTGATGACAAATGTAAATCGATCAATATATATATGTGTATGCACAAACAAACAAACAAATAAATAAACAAATAAGCAAACAAACAAATACATAAATAAACAAACAAACAAATAAATAAACAAATAAGCAAACAAACAAATACATAAATAAACAAACAAATAAATAAATAAACAAATAAGCAAACAAACAAACAAATAAATAAATAAATAAATAAATAAATAAATAAATAAATAAATAAATAAATAAATAAAAATACATTTTTCGGCTTCAAATGATCCAGTTTTTGATGAAATGTAACTGCAAAATAATAATAAACAAATAAAAGATTTCAATAAATGAACAAAAAATGAATATAATTGAATACACATCAGTAAATATGTGTATGCACAAACAAACAATCAAACAAACAAGTAAATAAGTAAATAAATAAACAAATAAATAAACAAACAAACAAACAATAAATATATAAATAAATAAAAATGAAATAAATAAATAAATAAAAATTAAACAAACAAACAAACAAACAAAAAATACATAAATAAATAAATAAAAATTAAATAAACAAACAAACAAATAAATACAATATAATTTTTCAGCTTTAAGTGAACCAGCTTTTGATAAAATGTAACCGCATATTATTAAAATAAATAAATAAAACATTTCAATAAATAAACACAATTACATTTGATAAAAAAAACTATAGATCAAAATTATAGAAACTAAAAATCAATAAATCAGTTATTAATTAATCAATAACATAAAAATACACACTAATAAATAAAAAATAAATTAAAAATAAATATTTGCTACAACTGATGAAAAATGTGAAGTATAAAAAAATAAGAAAACTAAATATAGTGAATTAAAATAAATACAGAAACACATGTTGAAATTATAATATGTATAAAGTACAATATATTATACACATGTACCTTATAATGTACAATATAACAACGATAATTCAAAACAATAATAATAATAATAATAATAATATTAATAATAATAATAATAATAATAATAATAATAATAATAATAATAATAATAATAAAAGCTTTGTTACTTATTTCAAAATGCACGCATATTATAAAACAATGGAAATATAAATCAATCAGTCAATAAGTTAATAAACAATCAATAACATAGAAAATAAATATGAACAAATAATAAACAATTTTTAAATAAATATAAATAAAATTATGAAAAATAAAAGTAAATATTAGAGTAATTAGAGTAATATTAAAGTAATTTACAAAAATAGTAAATTAAAATATTATAGCATATTGAATGCATATATATATATATATATATATATATATATATATATATATATATATATATATATATATATATATATATATTTTATCAATTAAAATAAATAAAATGTCACTAAAAATTAAATAAAAAATAAATAAAAATAAACAAACAAACAAATAAATAAATGAATAAATAAATAAATAAATAAATAAATAAAACAAACAACCAAACCAACCAACCAACCAATCAATTCATCCCAGACAGCCTTGGTAACAAGTCTGCAGTCTTACAGCAGCATTCATGTGTTTCCAAACAATAAATCATTAAAAATAAACGAGCCGACGCTGCAATCAACAACATGCATATTAATAAAAACACCAAATATTCAAGCGGGCCTCAAAATTAATTAGTTGATTCCCTCCTCAGGAGCATCCAGTTGACCTGACAGCCAATCAATTGGTTTATTATGAAAAACTCCACAACAAATGATGCGACCACAAAGCAGACATTACTCAGACTCAACCCCCATATAAAGAGCTGAAAACACACACACACACACACGCGCGCGCGCGCGCGCGCGCACACACACACGCACGCGCCAAGCCCCCGGCTGATGAACACATTCTGAAGCAAAATAAATAAATAAAAAATAAAGCAGAGAGAAAGAAGAAGAGCAGATGAAAGCATGTGAATGAATCAGAGACTGCGAGCTCTCATTACTTACACACATTCTCCATCAGGAGCACTTTTAAAGAGACAGTACACTTTAAAGGGATAGTTCACTCAAAAATGATAATTCTGTCTTTATTTACTCACGCTTCACTTGCTTAAAACCAGTTTGAGTTTCTGTATTCTGTCGAGCACAAAAGAAGATATTTTGAAGAATGATGGAAACCTGTAACCATTAACTTCTATTGTGTTTGTTTTTCCTACTATGGAAGTCAATGATTTAAAAAAACCTTGTCAACAGTTAGTTTCCTTAATATATATATGCTGAATAACCATACATTTTATTTATAAATTTACTCACCCTTCACTTCTTCAAACACAAAAGAAGATATTTTGGGGAATGTTGAAAAAAACTGTAGTGTTGGTGGTAACATTACAAGTAACGCGAGTTACATAATAATATAACTTTTTTATTTATTTAATATTTACAAGTAACGAGTAAAGTAATGCATAACACAAAAATGATGTAATACTATTTGAATTAATGTTTTAAAAAGGTAATGGGAGATACTTTTTAGTTGAATTAATTAGCTTTTAAAAAATAAATTGCTGAATAAAAATTTAAGTCATCACACTAGATGAGAGAATGTTGCCAGAAGTGGTGCTAGTGAGGCCTGCATGGGGCGCTCAACCTGCAGTCTGCGTGGGTCCTAATGCCCCAGTATATTGATGGGGACGCTATACTGCTCAGTGAGCGCCGTCTTTTGGAAGAGACGTTAAAGCGAGGTCCTGACTCTCTGTGGTCCCAGGAAAATCCCAGGATGGCCTTCGAAAAAGAGTAGTGCATACCTGCCAACACTCCCGTTTTTCCCGGGAGTCTCCTGTATTTCAGACCCGTCTCCCGTATTGTTCTGTCTCCCGGTAAACTCCCAGAATTCCCCCCGCTCCTCAGCATTTTGGTACAGTCCGGGCTGAAACTTGGTGCTTGTGCTCTTCCAGTCGCGCGCTACAGTTCGCGCGCCCCCATCTCCCCAAACCTCTCACCCGTCCAGCTCCCCGCTCTTCAGTTTGCGCCAGTGTTGCCAACTTAGCGACAAATTTCAAAAAAGCGACTAGCGACAAATCTAGCAACTTTTTTGTGTGTTACTGGGGATTTTTATAGACTGTCGTTTGTCCATTACTGTACCGTCCCTACTCTTCTCAATGAGCTGCGGGTGATGCCGCCGGCCCCTCCCCTGCATCCTGAGAGCAGAGCACCTCTTTGCGTACCGACGGCAAATGATTTAGAACAGGTGGCAGTGTGAAGGTATTTCCCTTGTACAGTCAACCCGATCTGCTTCTCCTTTATCTTAACAATTTAATTTGACCGTTTATTCTTGTTCACAATCAGAGATGTTTTAAGTGAGAGTTTCAGAACTTGTCTGAGTATATTACGTCTGAGAGATTACTGCAAATTCACTACTCATCTATAATGATATACTGTATTCAAACAGCAATAAATTTAGTTAAATTGACAAGCTTACATAAAGCGTAGTGCGAATTTAAAAACACCCCATTTATTTACCATAGGCTGTTAAACAAACAGAAATGGTAGAACGCGATGACGTCAGTAATATGCAAATTAGCGTATGACGTAATACACCCCCCGGGAGTCTCCCGGAATTTACAAACCAAATGTTGCAGGTATGGAGTAGGGGTTTAACCCTGACATCCTGGCCAAACTTGCCCACTGGACTGTCCATCATGGCAACCATCCCCATATCATAATTGGCTTCATCACTGTGTCTGTGCACACTCTGTCTGTGGTGTGCGGTCTGGCACAATATGGCTGCCGTTGCGTCATCCTGGTGGATGCTGCCCACTAGTGGTGGATGAGGAGTTTCCCCCCAAAAAATGTGTACAGCTATTTGAGTGTCCAGAAAAGCGCTATATAAATGTAAGGAATTGTTATTATTAATTATTATTGATGTGCATGCTGAAATTTATTCTTTAACTGTGTTTCCATCATAGTTTATGTGCATTGTGTCTTATCAGATAAAAAGTTCCTCCTACTCAGTGGTGCGCATACATTTCTTATGCACGTTTTCAAAATTCTAAAGTTTCCATTAAGCGTTTTTTAATGCAATATTACAAAAGGTGCAGAAAAATAGGTGGATGTGCAGTCAGCGTAGCTATGGGCTATATGCACAGCTAGTGTTTTTTTCTCTACTGATAAACCTCCGGTGAACAGTTAATGTGACTATTTTCAATTTCACACAGTTTCATTTACAGTATCAATGTTGTGATGTGATTAAAATATGATCAGTTAAAGGCAGTTAAATAGCCAGCAGCCAGCTCCATGCAACTCTTACATGGTCGCCCACTGAAGCTAAGCAGGGCTGAGCCCGGTCAGTAGCTGGATGGGTGACCACAAGGGAAAGCTAGGTTGCTGCCGGAAGTGGTGCTAGTGAGGCCAGCAGGGGATGCCCAACCTGTTGTCTGTGTGGGTCCTAATGCCCCAGTATAGTGACGGGGACTCTATACTGCTCAGTGAGCACCGTCTTTCGGATGAGATGTTAAAGTGAGGTCCTGACTCTCTGTGGTCATTAAAAATCCCAAGATGTCAAAAAAGAGTAGGGGTTTAACCCTGGCATCCTGGCCAATCTTGCCCACTGGCCTCTGTCCATCATGGCCTCCTAACCATCCACATATCATAATTGGCTTCATCACTGTGTCTGTGCATACTCTGTCTGTGGTGTGCAGTCTGGTGCATTATGGCTGCCGTTGCGTCATCCTGGTGGATGCTGCACACTGGTGGTGGATGAGGAGTTTCCCCCCAAAAAAATGTGTACAGCTATTTGAGTGTCCAGAAAAGCGCTATATAAACGTAAGGAATTATTAATTATTATTGATGTGCATGCTGAAATTTATTCTGTAACTGTGTTTCCATCATAGTTTATGTGCATTCATCAGATAAAAGTATATATCATATATCAGATAAAAAGTTCCTCTTTTACAGTATCAATGTTGTGATGTGATTAAAATATGATCAGTTAAATAAACTTCATCATTCATTAGGTTGTTCAACTGTAAAATGAGATAAAAAGCTGTTTAAACCAAGCGCCGTCAGTATCAGCAGGTGAGCGCTGAAACTCTATTGAAAATACTGGAATAAAATAAATGTTGGGATTTAATGCAGCGCTTCTGAGACCAAGACCGAGACTTTAAGCTTTAACAGTAGATGTTCATATTTTGAGTGAACTATTCCTCCAACATGGATTTTTCCACTCAGCATTTGGATCTGCAGTAAAATGATAAGGCACACACACACACACACACAGACAGACTCCTGCTGACACAACCAATGAAAGCATAATTCTCATTTCTGCGTCAGGCTTTGATATCTGACAGCACACATTTTTTGTTGCTAAAAGCCGTGCATGGGCTTCCTGTGGAAACACGAGGTGTTCCTGTGTGCCGGCGGGATCCTGGAGCGATTATCCCAAACATATGCTCACCCGGCCGGACGGCAGATTACAGCTCTCCAGCGCCGTCTCCACACGCTTCCGGTCCGTGGAGAACACGCGGGAAACGCTTTGGAGAAAAAACAAGAGAAAACATGAGCAACACTGGAATCTGCTTCATCATGCTGATAAATGAGAGACTTCTTACTTTTTCACAGGGATTCGACCCTCTTGATTTGTCTGCAGCTTGAGTCTTGTGAAGCTGTGAGGAACAAAACAATATTTAATCATTATAATTTTGACTTGGTTGAAAATGAGAAACGTCTTTTAATATTAATCAAGTATTTATTCTGTCCAAGTAAAAAAAAATACATTGACTCAAGTGTAAAATACATGAATAAATGATCGGATTAAATAGATTAAAAGTAAATTAATGAATGAAATAAAAATGCATAAAAACACGACAATAAAATAATAAAAATAAATAAAATTGATGAATTAATGAAATAAAATAATAAATACATAAGTACATAAATGAATGAAATGATAAATCAGGGCTCGAAATTGCGACCATTTTGGTCGCATATGCGCCCGAAAATTTAATCTATGCGACCTCATAATATATTTGGGAGCATTTTTGCGACTGCATATAATGGTTATGGTGCTGTAAACATGCTGAATCGGTCTTCCCTGCCGCTATATTGGTTCATATTAGCTGTCAATCACTCAAGGCTTTCCACGGTCAGATGAAAGGGAGCTTTTGTGACTGCGGGAAATTCAAATGGCTGAAGAGTGATAAGTACACAGGTTTGCAAACCCCAACTAAAGTTACTAATAATGGTGCCGATGACAGCGATCATGTGGTGGATGTTGACCGCCAGCCGAGATCAATTGAGTGTTTTTGGAGAAAGTGCCCAAATCTCGATGCGTTTTCAGTGCAAATGTCTGCTAAATGTAAAATATAACACTGTGTACATCCTCGCCGAAGAAGATTACCTTTACTTAGTTTAAACTGAAACTGCAGGAAACAATCCTGCTTTGTCCCACTCATATATTGGGCCGGCTGACTTGCCTGCTTTTTTTCCACAAACACGGAAAAACGAAAATCAGCTCATAACGAGACTGAGCATTTACAATGACACAACCCGAAACCAAAACTTTTAAAGAGTGGTAGAAGTGAGACTTTTCTTCCTTTCTTTTGTCCATTCTTTCTTGAGATGAATATAAAAACACTAGTGCGAAATAAATATTTGCTTCATACACCCGGTGCAATAAGGTGCAAGGCGTGTTTGGCATGATTTGTTGCTATTTTCAGACCAGCGCAGTAATTTTCATGTTTTGCAGCATGTTGTTTCAATAGTAAATCCATTTGCACCACTTTGTGGACTCATGGGTGTGCTGGTCTGAAAAGGAGGTGTGTTATGCTGCGTTCACACTAGACGCGGAAGAAGCATCAAGCGCGAGTGATTTACATGTTAAGTCAATGCAAACGCACGAATAGGCATCCTGTGGCGCGATACGCACGAATGGCGTGGCACGACTGACGTGAATTGCGCAGATGCCGTGATACGCGCAAATGGCGGCGCGAATTGAGCGTTTGGCGGATTTGACGCGTTAATCAATCAGGAGCTTGCTCTTGTAGGGGCATAATTGTGTCGTAGCACCTGTTGTTGGTGTCCCGTGGGAAATCCTCCAGCCGACACCGACAACAGTTCATCAAACTGGGCTTGGCTCAGTCAGAAGCAACGCTGAAAGCCTCCGTCATCCAGGTTCAGTTTCTGGAGGAGTTTATGAGCTCACAAAGCTGGGTGCACCTCTGAAAGTATCTAGTGGACTCAGACACTGCTCCAAACGTATCGACGCTGTTTTTCAGCCTTCATAAAGCACATACACACAGTTATTTTATCAATAAAATCCACGTTAGCCATTTAGCAACGAAGCTACAGTCACCGAGCAGACAGAAGCCCTGCCCATGATGCGAATCCGCGTCTGTTCTGAAGTGAATTTGACGAGCGAATGAAGCGGAGCTTGACGCGCAAATGAAGCGGAGTCTGACGCGCGAATGAAGTGGAGTCTGACGCGTGAATGAAGTGGAGTTTGACGCGCGAATGAAGCGGAGTCAGACGCGCGAATGAAGCGAGTAAACTCAAATGTTCACACGTCTATTTACGTGCGAATAGCGCGATTTATCTGCACGTTCTGCATCTGGTGTGAACGCAGCATTAAGGCGCATTGCTGGTGCGTTGCTATTTGAGGAACGGAAATAGACCGCACCATTGACCAACTAAGAGCTGCTCTAAAGTCCAGAGCAGAGCACATTAGATATTCAGTTTATTCATGACACCCTGCAGCCCATGAGCGGTTACTCACTGAAGCTAAGCAGGGCTGAGCCTGGTCAGTACCTGGATGGGAGACCACATGGGAAAACTAGGCTGCTGTTGGAAGTGGTTTTAGTGAGGCCAGCAGAGGGCGCTCAACCTGTGGTCTGAAAAAAGTCCTAATGCCCAAGTATAGTGAAGGGGACACCATACTGTCAGTGAGCACCATCTTTCGAATGAGACGTTAAACTAAAGTCCTGACTCTCTCTCGTCATTAAAAATCCCATGGCACTTCTGGTAAAGAGTAGGGGTGTAACCCCGGTGTCCTGGCCAAATTCTCTCCATGGACCCTTATCCATCATGGCCTCCCAATCATCCCCATCCACCGAATCGGCTCTATCACTGTCTCTCCCCTCCCTCTATAGCTGGAGTGTGATGAGCTCACTGGCGCTGTTGTCCTGTGGCTGCCGTCGCATCATTCAAGTGGATGTTGCACATTGGTGGTGGTGTGGAGAGACCCCCCCCCCCCATTCCTCATGATTGTGAAGCGATTTGCGTGTATGTCCATAATAATAAAATATAACTCAGTTTTTTGACCACACTTCATTATTATTGTTCATTTATAAGTTTCATGGAAATGAGAACTTAATTTAGAAATAGTTTTGATCAAATCTTTGCGCTTAACAAACTAAATTAAATATGTACAATAGATGTCTACAGTGTAGTGAGTTTCCACTGTTTCCTTACTCCACCAAGTAAAGAGTAAAGTAAAGAGAAAGTAAAGAGGCTGAATGGAGGAGGCTCGTTCTTTATCCTCGCGCTGCAGATGCTCTGTTTAACTGTTTTCTCGCTAGTGAACCGTTCAGTTTTTACACTTACAAAGTCCGCCATGTAAATAGCAAATGCATCATGGCGTGACGCAACTGACTCTTGAATGAGAGATGAGACTCTGATTGGTTTAATGCACGTTATGCTCAAAACACACCTAGAACTCATTAAGAGAATAAGCACAACCCTGATAGACCATGCGCCGCGACGCAGAGCGTATTATTCCATCCTTAAAATAGCAAAAGTGGATTCAGACACGCCCTTAATACTTTTGCGCCATGCACTTTAGACTCTGCACCTAGATCATTAAAATAGTTAATTAATTGAATTACTTTGATTCGACTTAAAAATCAAAATCCAAGTCAAATTGTACTTTGGACTAAACTATAATAAATACATTTAATGTTAGGTTATGATTAGGGCCAGACAGAATCTGCGGACATTTTTTGCTATTTCTGCAGGGAATTTTGTAAAAAAAAATCTGTGGATTTATGTGGAATTATTTTGGGAGTATCATAACTAAAAAAATTAACATGAAATAAAAAACAATACCTTTTTAACTTTTATTTAATGTTTACAATGCAAATCCAATTCAAATTCACTTAATTTGGTAAACAAAGCAAGTTTCTCATATAATATCTCTACTAAAAGACAGAAAATATTACTTTACAAACTGTATTGTAAATGAATCCTATGAACATTTTAATATTACTATTATCACAATAATATTAGTGAAATTAATTTAAAAACTGAATAAATATAAATTTACACAAGTGAATATACTAGACATAGACTCAATGATGTTAGTTAGTTAGTTAGTTAGTTAGTTAGTTAGCTAGCTAGTTAGTTAGTTAGTTAGTTAGCTAGTTAGTTAGTTAGTTAGTTAGTTAGTTAGTTAGTTAGTTAGTTAGTTAGTTAGTTAGTTAGTTTTTTAGTTAGTTTATATAGCACATTTTTTTTACAACACAACGTTGCCCAAAGTGCTGAACACAATCAATGCTATTTAAAATAAAACCTACATCACATACATAACAATTAAAACATAAAACAAACCCCTCAAAAGGCTCAAATGCTAAAAAAACAAAGATGGAGTTTCTTTAACACAGATATAGTTGGAGCGTGTCTGACGTGGGGTGGAAGCCCGTTCCAGAGTTTTGGGGGGATAACAGCAAAAGTCCGATCCCCACTTCGCTTACACCGGGACCTTGGTACCGAAAGAATAAACTGATCAGAAGACCTTAGTGACCTACCAGGATTATATACCTGTAGGAGGTCTGATAAGTAAGATGGTGCCAGATCATTTAAGGATTTAAAAACAAAAATTATTAGTTTAAAATCAATCCGTGACCTAACAGGCAGCCAGCCCAGAGAGGAAAGACTGGGGATATGTGTTAATACTTGCAAGTCCCTGTCAGAATTCTCGCAGCTGCATTTTGGACTAATTGCCATCTATTCAGGGCATTTTGACTAATACACACATATAGACAGTTGCAATAGTCAAGTCTTTCCAAAAAAAAAAGCATGGATCACCTTCTCACGGTCATTAAAAGAGAGAAATGACTTCACTTCTGCCACAAGTCGTAAATGGAAAAAAATGGATTTAACAACTGAATTTACTCGTTTGTTAAATTTCAGATCACTATGGAAATGAAACCCAAGGTTTCTAACAACAGGTTTTTGATAAGTTGATCGCTCACCAAAACCTAATAAATGCAGAGGTTTAGGATCGCCCAGCCAGACCAGCTCAGTTTTTTCTTCATTGAAATGTAAAAAATTTGATGACAGCCAGGTCTTAACCTCGACTAGACATCTCATAAGGGAGTCAAGGCCATTTTTATCATTATTTTTAAGAGGGACATAAATCTGAGTGTCGTCAGCATAAAAATGAAAAGCCACCCCATATTTACGAAAAATAGATCCTAAAGGTAAAATATATAAAGAAAAGAAAATAGGTCCAAGGATAGACCCTTGTGGGTCTCCACATGTCAGGGGTCTGGAGGATGAAAAGGTCTGACCAACATTAACACAAAAGCTTCTGTTTGACAAATAAGATCTAAACCCTTTAAGAGCAGAGCCCTGAAAGCCCACCAAATGATGGGCTAAAATCTGTGGAAATCTGCAGATTCCATGTGGGCCTAGTTATGATATTGCTAGTTATTTTATCTTCAGTAATGAGTTAAACTATCTGCTGGTGCTTTCAGTATGACCTTAAATGTCACGTAAGATGTCATGTAAGCACATAAACAATGCCTTTTTTCATGTGGTCAAATGAAATGAAAGTAAAACTTTACTACTTCTAGAACAATGTAGGCTTTTAAGTGGTTGTTGCTAGATTGGATACGTTAGCGGCCGGATTTATTGTATTTTATTAATTTCCGATTTATTTTATTTTATTAACGTCTAGCCCCACCCCAACCCTAAACACAACCGTCACAGAAGCATAAAAACAGTAGTTGTCCTGAGTATTATTTATCTTACCTATTAAATTATCCAATAAATTGTATTTTTTAACCCCCACCTCAACCCTAAACCCAACCGTCACAGTACTGTAAAAATATTAATTATTGTTATACAGTGTCATAAAAAAAATGCCGCTATATTACAGTTTTTCCCAATTGTTTACACACAATTACTTGTACTTCAGACACAATGACTACAACATGTAACTGATGCAGCAACCCCCTGAACCAATTCTGCTAAACTACAAGCACAATTCCTGCTTTACACTCAAATTGCAGATTTAAAACACACTTTTTTCAAAATACTACACACAATTCTCTGCATTTGGCACAATTTTCATGCAGAAAATATTTAGTTTTCACAAAGAACACACTGTCATTCACAATTGTAAAGCCAGTTGTCCTACATTGCATACTAACTCATCACATAGGTAAACACAGGTCACACATAATTGCAATTTAGAAATCAGAGCTCATCTCATATTCTCCATTTCTCAATCCTATTGAGGATTTTTTTTCTGCCTGGGGATGGAAAGTGTGTGACCGAAATCCACACTTTTTTTAAATTTATTTATTTATTTATTTATTACTGTAACTGTATTCTGTAAATACTTCTGTTGATGGCATATGTAGACCACATTATGTGCAACTTTGTGTTGGTTGGGATGTACACTGATTTTGTGGGAAAATACATTCAAATATATTTGGTACCGTGTATTTGTGTGTTTTGTATAAAAACAATATTCTGAAATATTTTACAATGCACTTCTGTAGGCTTATGTACTGTCTGCAGTAATTGTAACACTGAACAAAAAAAAGGCTCAGTAAGTCATTATGATAAATGGAAAAGTGGTCATAGTGTTTTACATTAAGCACATCAGTGTTCAAATGGTTCTTATAAATGTCTATTCATGTGATGGCTTGTGTGTGTCATTTGAAAACAAAACACCATTTTGAGAAGAAAGTACATTGTTTTAAATGTAAAGTTTCATTTTGCACGAGAATTGAAAGGTTTTGCCCAATGTGTGTGTGATTTGTGATTTGTGCGTAGAGTTCTGACAATATGAGACATGCTTTCAGAAAATGTGTGTAAACAATTGGGAAAAACTGTAATGTGCATATCACACTTCCGGCCGGCCGCATATCCGATCTAGACTTTACCCTTTTAAGTTAACCCTGGGGGTTTATTTTTTGCTTTAATGCAAATGGAACCTTATTTATCATAAGGGTCGCCGCAGCGGAATGAACCACCAAATATTCCAGCATATGTTTTATGCAGCGGATGCCCTTCCAGCCGCAACCCAGTACTGGGAAACACTTATACACTCTCACATTCACACACACTCATACACAACAGCCAATTTTGTTTACCCAATTCACCTAAACTGCATGTCTGTAGACTGTGGGGGAAACCGAAGCACCCGGGACTCGAACCAGTGACATTCTTGCTGTGAGGAAACAGTGCTAACCACTGAGCTGCCTATACATCTATATAAACTATTAGCATAACAAATGCAAAAAAAAAAACCCAGAAAAAAGTAGAATATAATTTGCCTATGAATAGTATACTGTATTACTCTTCCTCCATCCATGTGCAGGTGTTGATGTACTCACGCTTTCTCCAGACAGGACTCTCTGCACATGTTCTGAGCCAGCAGGTTTGAGGCCAGACTAAACAGCTCATCTGCCCACTCCTTTATCAAGCACAAAACATTAAAAGCAATTCGGGTCAAGTATCTTGACTAACATTCATGCAGCACAAATATCTCACTGGCGGAAATATACATGCACTACTTATACAAAGTGCCTCATTATGCTGTAGTTTATTCCATATGATCATTCATCTTTTGAAGGTCTGAAATCACTGTAAAAAATGCTGAGATCCACACAATTCCATCATGTTGTCCCAACACTGTTAACTTATTTGTTTTTACAAATTTATGTAGATTGAACATAAAAAAATAAGTTGTCCCCCAAAGAACACAAGAGTTGTGTTGATTCAGCTCATTTTAAATAAATAGTTTGAACAAGCAGGAAAAAAAATTGAGAGATGTTTCAAACATTAGTGCAGGATTATTATGTGTAATTTAGATAATTCATTCATTCAATCATTTTCTTTTCAGCTTAGTCCCTTTTTAATTTGGGGTCGCTAGTAATGGAAAAAACCCAAACACACTCACATTCACACACATACACTAAGGCCAATTTAGTTTATTCAATTCACCTATAGCGCATGCGTTTGGACTGTGGGGGAAACCGGAGCACCCGGAGAAAACCCACACCAACACAGGGAGAACATGCAAACTCCACACAGATATGCTAACTGACCCAGCCGGGACTCAAACCAGCAACCTTCTTGCTTTGAGGCAACAGTGCTAACCACTGAGCCACCATGTTGCCAATACAGTTGCCTCAAATACATTTTTATTATATTTTTTAAAAATCTTTTTCCAGTTTTTCAGCTCTTTTCAAAACATAATAGTTTTAATAACTCATTCCTAAAAACTGATTTATTTTGTCTTTGCCATGATGACAGTAGATAATATATTACTAGATATTTTGCAAGATAATATTGTAATGTATTCAGCTTAAAGTGCAATTTAAAGGCTTAATTAGGTTTAATAGGACAGTCATTGGACAACAGTGTTTTTTTTTTTGTAGAAAAATTTAAAATATATATTTAAATATTTATATTTAATTCAGAAAAGTCATTGGACAATAGTGTTTTGTAGAAAATCGAAAAAATATATTTATATTTAAAAAATATAATACCAGAGAATATATATATACACACAGTATATACACAGGCAGTGCAGAATTATTAGGCAAATGAGTATTTTGACCACATCGTCCTCTTTATGCGTGTTGTCTTACTCCAAGCTGTATAGGCTCAAAAGCCTACTACCAATTAAGCATATTAGGTGATGTGCATCTCTGTAATGAGAAGGGGTGTGGTCTAATGACATCAACACCCTATATCAGGTGTGCAGAATTATTAGGCAACTTCCTTTCATTTGGCAAAATGGGTCAAAAGAAGGACTTGACAGGCTCCGAAAAGTCAAAAATAGTGAGATATCTTGCAGAGGGATGCAGCACTCTTAAAATTGCCAAGCTTCTGAAGCGTTATCATCGACCAATCAAGCGTTTCATTCAAAATAGTCAACAGGGTCGCAAGAAGCGTGTGGAAAAACCAAGGCACAAAATAACTGCCCATGAACTGAGAAAAGTCAAGCGTGCAGCTGCCAAGATGCCACTTGCCACCAGTTTTGCCATATTTCAGAGCTGCAACATCACTGGTGTGCAATACTCAGAGACATGGCCAAGGTAGGAAAGGCTGAAAAACAACCACCACTGAACAAGACACACAAGCTGAAACGTCAAGACTGGGCCAAGAAATAGCTCAAGACTGATTTTCCTAAGGTTTTATGGACTGATGAAATGAGAGTGAGTCTGGATGGGCCCGTGGCTGGATCGGTAAAGGGCAGAGAGCTCCAGTCCAACTCAGACGCCAGCAAGGTGGAGGTAGATTACTGGTTTGGGCTGGTATCATCAAAGATGAGCTTGTGGGGCCTTTTCGGGTTGAGGATGGAGTCAAGTTTAAACTCCCAGTCCTACTGCCAGTTTCTGGAAGACACCTTCTTCAAGCAGTGGTACAGGAAGAAGTCTGCATCCTTCAAGAAAAACATGATTTTCATGCAGGACAATGCTCTATCACACGCGTCCAAGTACTCCACAGCGTGGCTGGCAAGAAAGGGTCTAAAAGAAGAAAAACTAATGACATGGCCTCCTTGTTCACCTGATCTGAACCCCATAGAGAACCTGTGGTCCATCATCAAATGTGAGATTTACAAGGAGGGAAAACAGTCCACCTCTCTGAACAGTGTCTGGGAGGCTGTGGTTGCTGCTGCACGCAATGTTGATGGTGAACAGATCAAAACACTGACAGAATCCATGGATGGCAGGCTTTTGAGTGTCCTTGCAAAGAAAGGTGGCTATATTGGTCACTGATTTGTTTTGTTTTTGAATGTCAGAAATGTATATTTGTGAATGTTGAGATGTTATATTGGTTTCACTGGTGAAAATAAATCATTGAAATGGGTATATATTTGTTTTTTGTTAAGTTGCCTAATAATTCTGCACAGTAATAGTCACCTGCACACACAGATATCCTCCTAAAATAGCTCAAACTAAAAACAAACTAAAAACTACTTCCAAAAATATTCAGCTTTGATATTAATGAGTTTTTTGGGTTCATTGAGAACATGGTTGTTGTTCGATAATAAAATTAATCCTGAAAAATACAACTTGCCTAATAATTCTGCACTCCCTGTATATATATATATATATATATATATATATATATATATATATATATATATATATATATATATATATATATATATATATATATATATATATATATATATATATATATATTTATATATTTATTTATTTATTTATTAAATTTATAAAATGTATTATATTTATTATTATATTTTTTTTTTCATTTCATCCAAACTAAAATAATTAAGACTTTCTCCAGAAGATAAATATGTAATATTGTTAAAGATGTTTACATAAATCTCAGACTGAGCCATCTGACCAATCAGAGCAGAGTAGACTCTGAAAAGGTGGGGTTTAAAGAGCAGATCTTTAAACAATAAGAAAAAAGCTGATGCTGTGAACTAGTGTTCCTTGATTTTGAATACAGTGGGGAAAATAACTATCTAACACATCACCTTTTTACTCAGAAAACATATTTCTAAAGGTGCTGTTGACTTGAAATTTTCACCAGATGTTGGTAACAACCAAAAAAAAAAAATCCATATATGCAAAGAAAACAAATCTAACTAGTTTTCGAATGGAGTTCTGTGTAATAAAATAAAATGACACAGGGAAACAGTATTGAACACATGAAGAAAGGGTTCTGCAGTGCAAGCCCAGACAGCAGCTGAAATCTCTCAGTAGTTCTTCAGCAACCCTCTGCCCTTCCTCAGTGTAAATGAATATCAGCTGCTTCAGTCCAACATCTACATTAGCAGGAGGATGAAGATGAAACCAGGGTGGACATTTCAGCAAGACAATGATCCAAAACACAGCCAAGGAGACTCTCAGATGCTTTCAGAGAAAGAAAATCAAGCTGTAGAATGGCCCGGCCAATCACCTGACTTGAATCCAATAGAAAATACAAAATAAAGCTCAGATTTAATAGACGAGACCCACAGAACCATCAAGATTTTTACACTCTGTTGTAGTCCGTGAAAAACTCACATTTGTGCAATGCATGTGTCTTCATTGTCCATATGAGAGGCGTCTTTACCACCAAAAAAGCCTTTTACATAAAGATTTCAATGCATTTCAGTAGTTCAGCACTTTCTCCTTCTGTCATTTCATTGTTATTAAACAGAACTCATTTCCTGATTTTTTTTTTTTTTTATGTTTGTATTGTTTTAAGTTTTTACCTAAATCGGGTTAAATTCCAAGTCAACAGCTCCTTTAGAAATATTACTCCAAGGAAAAAAACATGATGTGTTTAATACTTATTTCCCACGCTGTATATGTGATATGTGAATGTATTAAGGAATACTTTAAAGCAACACAAGGAACATTTAAAATAGCATAATGAGGCACTTTATTAAAATTAAAACAGATGAATGCTGATGAAAGTATTACCTTGGCGACGTCTTCTTGGAAGGCCATGAAGTTCAGGTACTGGATGTTGACCATGTCGGGGCCCGTCACCACTGTCAGCATCCGGTTCTCTATCCGTCCCACCAGATTCCCCACATCCAGCAGCTCCCGGAGCTTTGCTTCCTGAGGGAAGACAATAATGAATCCTCACTGCCATCAAACATCCTGAAAATAAGCCTCTAAGCCTCTTTACGGATGCTTAGCTGCTGTGATCTCGCCCACAACCAACATCTCCCAGGAGCGTTTTTATCTGTATGCTAAAACCTGGCTGAGCACCCGCAGATCATGAAGGAAAAAAAACATTTACACTCAGCATGAAATCAACATGCAAAATGGGTGTTCTTGTAATCTTGAATCAAAAAGTATTTCAGCAACTTCTTTGATTGGTGTTTACAGATATGAGGGCGGGATCAACCTGTCAATCACGTGGCATTGACCCAACCCAGGCTCATAGGAGATACAGTATGTGCCCAGGGCTACATTTCTGGGAACCGAGAAATATGTGCCTACGTCTGCTTGCAGTTTTCACAAATCCACTATGCACAAATGCACATTACATTACATTATACTAGAGGCCGCTGTGTAAATTTAGTACTTTTTAACACGTTATTGGGCGCTGTTTTTTCATACACGCACTTCCTTCTCGCTGTGTCGAGTGTACATTTGGTGAGAAATTGTCTGGCTTATCCTCGTATTAGGGTGTAAAAGTATACAGAAGTCACAGTTTGTTATGTACCTCAGTTTTGAGGTCACGGATTGCATCTTTTTCAGTGTCTCACACATGAGCACTGCATATTTCAGATGCCATTTGAAGTTTGAAGTTGTAATTTTACCCACAACTGCGTTCATTAATGTCAGTTCCATAGCAATGAAACAATCAGAAAATCTCGGAAGTGGGACAAGCATTGCAAGCTTCTTTTTACTGTTTCTTTAAATTGGCATGACAACAGCAACATGGCAGAATCATTTCTGAGTGCTGCCAGGGATTTTCTTAACTATACAGAGATTGAAATCTGTGTATTACTCACAGTGTGTAATGCTAACATGGATTCCACAAGGCACCTTAGACAATCATGCAATGGCATTAACATCACTGGCCACACAGTTTAAAGAACAAGTCGTTGTGGCATCCCTTTTTCTGTCTTCTCTTTAAAAACAGCATTTTTTTCAAGGTACAATATACCTATGATTCACCATGGACATGCTGTTTATGATTAGTGAATACACTGCAAAAAAATGTTTTTTTTTCTTACTTAGAGTTTTTGTCTTGTTTCTAGTCCAAATATCTAAAAATTCTTAAATCAAGAAGCATTTTCTAGGCAAGCAAAACATAATGTCTTGTTTTAGGAAATAATCAGTGGGGGAAGGAGTACTGAAAAATCATACTCAAGTAAAAGTACCATTACTTGCCTAAAAATATAGTGTAAGTAGAGTAAACGAATCTGCTGTAAATATTACTCAAAGTATGAGTAAAAAGTAGACCTTTTGAAAGTACTCAAGAGTAGTGAGTAGTATGCTGTCAAAAGCTGATATGTTTACATGTAATTTGTGCATGTGTGTGTAAACGTAACATTCTGTAGTGCATTTAGTTATTGACCTGAAGGCACACAACATCGTGAGACATTAATATAGGTTAGATTTAGGTTGTAATGTCAGGTGACCAAAATCAATTGTTAAGCCAGCAGCTAAGGACAACATTATTTTGATGTCCAATAATGACGTCAAGCGACGTTTATATTTGGTTGATTTTAGGTTGTTAGAAAGTGACCAAAATCCAGCGTCGAGCCACATCTTAAACCAACGTCATATATAATGTCAAATACTGACATTTATTTGTCGGGTACAGTAACCAAATCCAATGTCTGATAGATGTCATAGGGGTAACGTTTACACAACGTAAAGCTGTAACATCATTAGACGTTGATAATTGGTTGGTTTTAGGTTGGACATTGGATATTGATGTTGGCCTGACGTTGAGTTCTGACGTCAACCTGATTTTCATTTCCAAACAAAAGTCCCCATGACGTTAGGGTTCAACGTCAATCAGACGTCATGTTGACATGCTGTGCCTGCTGGGTGTTTAAGGCCATTTCGGTCATCATACAGTAAACATCCGTCATCTTCTCATCAGTGACATGCATCTACACAGTCTCTGGTCAATGCGCGTAAAGATTTTGAACATCTTCATGGCCACTTTTAATGCTTCCAAACAGTTTGCTGCAATTATAAAGTGCAAACGTCTTGAGGTAGTTCATTGTGATGTGATTTACCTTCTATGGTATGTCAGATTTGATTGGACAGGAATCACAGGACTTTTTTTTAATCCCCATAGACAAGAAAAATAAAATAGTGACTGCAGGTTGAAAGAAAGTAGTGGAGTAAAAGTACAGATACTGCACTAAAAATGTACTCAAGGAAAAGTAAAAGTACACATTTTTAAAACTACTCAGTAAATTACAATTCCTGAGAAAAACTACTCAATTACAGTAATTTGAGTATTTGTAATTAGTTACTTTACACCACTGGAAATAATATGCCAAATATAAGTGAGTTTTTCCTTAAAACAAGCAAAATAATCTGCCAATGAGTTAAGCAACATAATCTTGTTTTTCCTTTTGACATAAGATTATTTTGTTTACACCATTGACAGATTATTTTGCTTGTTTTAAGAAAAAACTCACTTAATTTTAGCATATTATTCCCTAAAACAAGTTTTGCTTGTCTAGACAATTCTTCTTGATTTAAGAATTTTTAGATATTTGGACTAGAAACAAGACAAAAAATCTATGTAAAATAAAAAATCTTTTTTTGCAGTGTATTAGTTTATTCAATTCCCCTATAGCGCATGTCTTTGGACTATGGGGGAAACCGGAGCACCCGGGAGGAAACCCATGCCAACAAGTGGAGAACATGCAAACTCCATGCAGAAATGCCAACTGACCCAGCCGGAACTCAAACCAGCGACCATCTTGCCGTGAGGCAACAGTGCAAACCACTGAGCCACCCTTTGCCTAAACTCGTTGCCTTATAATTATTAAGTAAATAAACTATGTGCACAATTATAAAAGTTAAGTCAATGGGTTTACTGATGTTTTTAAAGTAAAATCAACTTCTTGCATTTAAGTCAACAGGTTTACTCTCTTTTTTAAATTACAGTAACTAATCGCTTTTTACAGTGCAAGGCTGTAAAACACAAGCAGACGTTTTGTTTGCTATTGTCAAAGTAATCAAGGCACACACTGACTGTGTCTCAATCTCAAGGCTGCATTCTTCCAAGGATGCATCTGAAGGGCATTTACGTCATCAAGAAGGGACAAAGGCTCTCCATTATCTTCTAAATGGGTCTTGCATTTTCAGGTTATGAAGAATACGACCAATTGATCCTTCACAGCCTTGAATATCCCACGATTCTTTGACCATTGATAACGACAGGATGTTTTTAAAGGGCTTCTATTGTGCTTTTTCATTTTTTGAATGGGGTATATGCACAGGGACTTTACATTTTCAGTAATCCAGCTCAAGCGCTTCCGGTGAAAAGACATGCCATTATAGTAAGTAAGTAATGTGTATTTATACTGTATAGCGCATTTATTGTGTATGGCCATACACCCAAAGCACTTCACAATCATGAGGGGGGTCTCTCCACACCACCACCACTTGGATGATGCGACAGCAGCCACAGGACAACGGCGCCAGTGCGCTCGCCACACACCAGCTATTGGTGAAGTAGAGTGACAGTGATAGAGCCAATTCAGTGGATGGGGATGATTGGTCAGGCCATGATGGGTAAGGGTCGATGGAGGGATTTTGCCCAGGACACTGGGTCTACACCCCTGCTCTTTACAAGAAGTGCCATGGGATTTTTAATGACCACAGAGAGTCAGGACCTCGGTTTAACGTCTCATCCGAAAGACGAAATGTGGTGATTATAAACTCACCACATTTAAGATCTGGTTTCTTTAAAATCAGTGATCTTCACTGCCTGATTGATATACGATATAAAGTGGGTCTCAGACCAGACAAGAAGCACTGCATTAAACTACATTGTTCCATGTTATGTCTTTGGAAAAATGGAAATTAATTTTAACACAGTATTTTCAATGGAGTTTCAGCAATCGCATCTCCTTTTCTGCTTCAACACGCTTAATTCTATTTAACTGATTATATTTTAATTAATTACATTATCAATGCTTTACCTTTTGAAATTGAATATAGACACATAAACCTTTCACCAGAAGTTTATCCATGGCCCATTGTAGACCATGTGTAGTGTGTATGCTGGACCATAAAAAAAATCTACAAAGTTACACATTTTAAAGTACAGTCCAAGCAAAGACATTTTTATTTATTTGGAAGTACTACAATGAACGGCTCATTTGGAAAACAGGCATTGTTTTCTAAGATTTAATGATGTCAACAGTCATCTAGGTTTTGGGTTAGCTTCTACCAGGGTGTCCAAACTCGGTCCTGTAGGGCCGGTGTCCTGCATAGTTTAGCTCCAACTTCCTCCAACACACCTGCCTGGAAGTCTAGTACAGGGGTGTCCAAACTCGGTCCTGGAGGGCTGGTGTCCTGGAGATTTTAGCTCCAACCCTAATCAAACACACCTGAAGCAGCTAATCAAGCTCTTACTAGATATACTGGAAACTTCCACCAGGTGTGTTGAAGCAAGTTGGAGCTAAACTCAGCAGGACGAGTTTGGACACCCCTGGTCTAGTATAACTAGAAAGAGCTTGATTAGCTGGTTCAGGTGTGTTTAATTGGGGTTGCAACTAAAATATGCAGAACACCGGCCCTCCAGGACTGAGGTTGGACACCACTGGCTTGTACGATGGCTCTGAATTGTCAAAATACCTCACAAAATGCATTCCTCGAACGTGAAAAGCAGAAAAAACCAAATCAAACCTATTTCTGATCCAAATTTTTGATGATGCACAAACGTTTCAGAGGCAGAGCATGTGTGTAAATGTGATTGAGCAGTGCTGTTTAATTAGACTAAATATGCTTAAGGCTTCTGTCATAATGCAGTCTAATAAAACACACAACATATTAAAGCCTCGATGCCGTTTCCTTGTTTTCTAGAAAACCAAACCGGAAATTAAGGTCATTTAGCATGAACACACACTCCATCTCACTAACTAATATTGATGATTTCTCTGGAGTTCTTCCAAACATTTGGGATAACGTAAGTGCATAAAATAAAATAAAAAAGTTGTAAAAAATACAATTACTATGTACTACACTGCAAAAATGCTTTTCTTACTTAGATTTTTAGTCTTATTTCTAGTCTAATTATCAAAAACTTCTTAAATCAAGAAGCATTTTCTAGACAAGTCAAAAACATTGTCTGGTTTTTAGAAATAATGTCAAAATTATGTAGGCTTATCTTTAAAACAAGCAAAATAATTGGCCAATGGGCTAAGCAAAATAATCGTAAAACAAAACAAAAAACAAGATTATTTTGCTTACCCCATTGGCAGATTATTTTGCTTGTTTAAAGCAAAAATACACTTCACAGTGTTTCCTCTAGGTTTACAGTGTTTGGGGGTGCGGCGCAGCACGGCTGTTCAGACTGACACTGACACAAGGAGTCATGGGGCTCTATATTAATGATCTAGGCGCAAACCCAAAGCGCAGGGTGCAAAAGCATTCAGGGCGTGTCAGAATCCACTTTTGCTATTTTAAAGACGGAACATTCCACTTTGCACCGTGGCGCATGGTCTAACAGGGTTGAGCTTATTCTCTTAACGAGTTATAGGTGTGTTTGGAGAATAAACCAATCAGAGTCTCATCTCCCATTCCCTTTAAGAGTCAGTTGCATCGCACCATAACGCATTTTCTATTTACGTGGCGGACTTTGTAAGTGGAAAAACTGAACGCTTCACTAGCAAGAGCATCTACAGCGCGAGAATGACAGAATGAGTCTCCTCATTCTTTACTTTCAGTTTCACTCTCGTGGATAAGGAAACGTGTTTTACACACAGACATCCATTAGCTTAAACATAATTAATTTAGTTTGTTATGCGCAAAGATTTGTTTCAAAACTATTTCTAAATTCAGTTCTAATTTCCAGCAAACGAATAAATGAACAATAATAATGAAGTGTGGTCAAACAACTGAGTTATATCCAAACACACATGCTATGCCCCATATGGTCTAAAAGCTGACAGGTGAGCAAATCTAAGCTTGTTTTTAATAAAACAAATATAAATATGCATATAATAAATAATACTGCTACTAATAATAACATTATACAAAAGCAATTTGGCATGAATAAACTAAAAAATCCCCCTGAGAAGAAGAAGGCATGAAGGCAGTGGTTTTTATATTTATGTAGGCTAGAAAATAATAATTTTTGTAATATTTTAATCCTTTAATTCTTTTTCATTTGTAATATTGATATTTGTGTATTGCTCTACATCCTGTGTGTATTAAACAATGTTTAAGCGAGGCGCACAACTAACGCGCTCTGCGCTGGACTTTAGACCTCCTCTTATCTGGTCTATTAAACAGTCTATTCTAGTTTCTCAAAATAGCAACGCGCCTCAACACACCTCCTTTTTTAGACCAGAACGCCTATGGGTGCACATATGAGCGCAAATGCATTTGCTATTAAAACAGTGTGGTGCAAAACGTCAAAATTACTCGTGCATCCAGCTGAAACTAGCAAACAACAATTGTGTCGCGCCTTGCGCCGCATTGCACCGAGTGTATGATAGGGCCCATGGTGTTAATTTGTTTCTTTTAATGACAGCAGTAAACAACTTAACAATGATTTGAACTGTATAACCGTACAAGCTAAAAATGAACATTTATTTTTATACCTTTTTTTATCCACAAAGTGTGCAGCTTTTGTCACTGCAGTGTATCTTAATGGGCTTCTGGAAGAACATTTCAAGTACACTACTAGTACATTGATATTAGTATACTTACTAAATAATGTATACTTGACCTTTACTTTAGTATCCTTATTTTCCCTAAGGGTGCATTTACTGACTTACTAAGATCATGTACAGCCAGGGGGAGTATTGCCGCTCTGACAGCCAAGCTGGGTCAAAGCTAGGGATGCTGCGATCAGGAGTTTTGCAGCCTATACGGAGTACTGATTCCTTGTCATGGTGATCGGCTGATACTGAGCACCGATTCTGTATAAATTTGCGGGAGACTCACAGGGCTTCCAGGAGAGGTCATACGGTTGGATAAGACACTAGATAGGGGCGACAGAGTCATATCAGCTCAAAACAGTGGAGATACAATGGCTGCACTTGCAACAAAGAGAGCAGAGCATCACTCGCGAGAGTCGCGCCAATGAACTGTAAACAAGTCACACTGCATCTGTCTAATCTGTCTATATTTTAGCTGCTGTCACTGTGACGGGAACACATTGATCGCACCTATGCATCATTAACCTGTGTTGTGGCTGCTTGTAGGCTATGCATATTATACGGGAGTGCACGTGCGACTTCGGTCCTACAGCAGAGAGTTGCTATAGATTCAGACGATTCAGAGAGCAGAAATATGTAATCGCGCGACCATGTAGAGACAGAATCACATGCAGTTGTGTAAATAAGATATTACATATGGCTATTTAGCTTGTTTAATAAAATAGGTTGTGATGTGGTGCTGTATTTAAAATACAATTAACTTGACTTCGAGGGGGGCGGGGAAAGGCGTTAGGAGGGCGGGGCGCCCCGCTAATATTATGGTAGGGGAAACACTGCTTAACTTTAACACATCATTTTTAAAAAGAAGACATTACTTTTTGCTTGTCTACAAAAATGCTTTTATATTTAGGATTTTTTTTATATACAGTTGAAGTCATAATTATTCGCCCCTCTGAATTATTAGCCCCCGTTTATTATTTGTTTAACAGAAAGCTGATTTTTTCAACACATTTCTAAACATAATAGTTTTATTAACACATCTCTAATAACTAATTTATTTTATCTTTGCCATGATGACAGTAAATAATATTTTACTAGATATTTTTTAAGACACTTCTATACAGCTTAAAGTGACATTTAAAGGCTTAACTAGGTCAACTAGGTTAACTAGGCAGGGGTGTGTTTCCCAAAACCATTGTTAGCCAACTTAGGTCGCAAGTTCCGTCGTTATAAAGATAGTTTGTTGATTTGCCGTTTCCCAAATCCATCGCTCCAACGAACTTTCGCAAACTGCGTCGCAAAGTCGAGCACTTGAAACGACACCTCTGGAGCTGTAGTTAGAAACATAGTTCCTGGCTGTGTTCTATTCCTACTTATCCCCCATATGCCCTATTCATTTAGAACATTTTAACATTCAAAGTTGGAATTATTAAAAATAATAAAAGCATTAAGTTAATCTCTCTTAGGTGTAATTTGCTTTCAAAGTATTTTTACAGTTCAGTTTTAGCAATTTTCATGTTTACAATTGCGTTCCCTTCGCAGTGCACTTTGAAAACATTGATATCATTTTGAACACAGCCTCATGGCAAAAGCTATAGGTGACTTATTATTTAAAAGCGGAATTTATGTTACGCCTCCAAAGCTTGTGAAAATAAAAAAAACATAGCATACGTTAATGCTTTTATTTTATAGTGGGTTATTTATTAAGTATCTGTACTGTATATGACATGGGCCTGTTGGGTAGAACTTCCTGCTGTGGTTTACATGTGTCAAATTGTAAAAGTAGACTTTTAATTTTTTTTTTTTTATAAATAAACAATATCCTACTTAATAATAATCATGATAAAAATTATAATCATCATCATCATCATCATCATTAATATTATTATTAAAGTAAATATATTTATAATAAATGTTAGCTTTTGTAAGTGATTTTGTTTTAGAATAGAATATGTAATGTTCAACTTCTCAATAATATTAGTAAAGCAAACATAGGCATATGTGCCATTTACATATATTTCAATGAATATGGAAAGCGAGTGCATGTTTTTACCAAAACTAATATTGGATTTTATTTTAAATGCGTGTTTGTGTAAAACAATATAATTTGTACAAAGAAATGATGGGGTTGTTCTCTAAAGAAGTTGTTACTCCACCCCGTTTAGAGCATCATTATGGGCGTTTTACGTTATAACTAACGTGGTTCAAACGATGGATCTGAGACAGAGAAACTACGGGTTTTGGGAAACACTCGTCACTACATTGTTCTTTCAAATGATGCATCGAACTATGATAGTTCAGCCACGAGTTACGTCGTTGTTTGGGAAACGCACCCCAGGTTAGGGTAATTAGGCAAGTTATTGTATAATGATGGTTTGTTCTGTAGACTATCAAAAAAAATTTGCTTAAAGGGGCTAATAATTTTGACCCTAAAATGATTTTTAAAAAATTAATAACTGCTTTTATTCTAGCCGAAATAAACCAAATAAGACTTTCTCCAGAAGAAAAAATATTATAAGACATACTGTTGAAATTTCCTTGCTCTGTTAAACATAATTTGGGAAATATAAAAAAAAAAATAAAGTAAAATTCAAAGGGGGGCTAATAATTCGGACTTCAACTGTATTTGGACTAAAAACAAGACAAAACTCTGTAAGGAAAGCATGTTTTTGCAGAGTGTACATATTGTACCTTTAAACAGACATGAAACAAACAATCCATCTCCCTCATATAAACCTGGAGCATAAAAATAAACTCTTGCTGGTTGAATTGCGCAGCTCTGAGTGGGTGTTTGTTGGCCAGAACGAGCTGCAATGTGGAGCAGATTTTCAGCCAAAAGAGCCTGTAGCGACGCTGCCTGAAGTGCTGCTCAGGGATGCGCTTCTCAAACAACAACGTAACTCGCGGCTGAACTATCATAGTATGATGCATCGGTTGAGGAATGAACGATGTAGTGACGAGTGTTTCCCAAAACCATAGTTGCTCTGTTGTAGATATGTTGACTACTTTAGTTAAAACATAAAACTTCCGTAATGATGCTCTAAACGAGGTGGAGTAACAACTTCTTTAGAGAAAATCTGCTTCAAATGATTATTTTTTTTGTACAAATGATATTGTTTTACACACACATGCATACACATCTTTTTAAATCCAATATTAGTTTTGGTAAAAGCATGCATTCGTTTTCCAAATTAATTTAAATGGCACAAATAGAGCCTACAGTGCATCTGGAAAATATTCATAGCGCTTGACTTTTTTCACATTTTTTCATGTTACAGCCTTATTCCAAAATGGATTAAATTCATTTATTTTCTCAACATTCTACACACAATCCCCCATAATGACTATGTGAAAAAAGAGTTTTTGAAATTGTTGCAGATTTATTAAAAATAAAAAAGCTGAAAAATCACATGTACATCAGTATTCACAGCCTTTGCTCAACACTTTGTTGATGCACCTTTGTCAGCAATTACAGCCTCAAGTCTTTTTGAATATGATGCCACAAGCTTGGCACACCTGTCTTTGGGAATTTTTGCCCATTCCTCTTCGCAGTACCTCTCAAGCTCTATCAGGTTTGATGGGTAGCGACGCTGTACAGCCATTTTCAGATCTCTTTAGAGATGTTCAATAGAATTTAGGTCTGGGCTCTGGCTGGGCCACTCAAGGACATTCACCGAGTTGATGTAAAGCCACTCCATTGATATTTTGGCGGTGTGCTTTGGGTCTTCGTCCTGCTGGAAGATGAACCGTCGCCCCAGTCTGAGGTCAAGAGCACTCTGAAGCAGGTTTTCATTCAGGATGTCTCTGTACATTGCTGCATTCATATTTCCCTCTATCCTGACTAGTCTTCCAGTACCTGCTGCTGAAAAACATCCCCACAGCATGATGCTGCCACCACCATGCTTCACTGTAGGGATGGTATTAGCCTGGTGATGAGTGGTGCTTGGTTTTCTCCAAACGTAACGCCTGGCATTCACTCCAAAGAGTTCAATTTGAGTCTCATCAGACCAGAGAATTTAGTTTCTGATGGTCTGAGAGTCCTTCAGATGCCTTTTGGCAAATTCCAGGCGGGGAGCGGCTTCCGTCTGGCCACTCTACCATACAGGCCTGATTGGTGGACTGCTGCACAGATGGTTGTCCTTCTGTAAGGCTCTCCTCTCTCCACAGAAGAATGCTGGAGCTCAGACAGAGTGACCATCGGGTTATTGATCACCCTGACTAAGGCCCTTCTCCCCCGCTCACTCAGCTTAGATGGCTGGTCAGCTCTAGAAAGAGTCCTGGTGGTTCCAAACATCTTCCACTTACGGATGATGGAGGCCACTGTGCTCATTGGAACGTTCAGAGCAGCATAATTTTTCTGTAACCTTCCCCGGCCTTGAGGTCTACAGACAATTCCTTTGTCTTCATGCTTGGTTTGTGCTTTGACATGCACTGTCAACCCTGGGACCTTATATAGACAGGTGTATGCCTTTTCAAATCATGTCCAATCAACTGAATTGACCACAGGTGAACTCCAATGAAGCTGCTGAAACATCTCAAGAATGATCAGTGGAAACAGAATGTACCTGAGCTCAATTTAGAGCTTCACGGCAAATATAACATTAATACTGATGTACATGTACAATTTCCAAAACTCTTTCTTCACATTGTCATTATGGGGGATTGTGCGTAGAATTTTGAGGAAATAAATGAATTTAATCCATTTTAAAATAAGGCTGTCACATAGAAAAATGTGGAAAAGGTGAAGCGCTATGAATACTTTTCAGAGGCACCATATATTTATTTTACAAACATTATGGAGAATATTCCACATTTGTTTCTAAAACATAAAACCACTAACAATAGCTGACATGTGGGCTAATGTCAGACAGCCTATAATATATTGTCAAATAATGTAAAACTACTTTTATTCATTCATTCATTTTTCTTCGGCTTCCCTTTTTTATCAGGGGCCACCACAGCGGAATGAACCGACAACTATTCCAGCATATTTTTTATGCAGCGGATGCCTTTCCAGCCACAACCCAGTACCGTGAAACACCCCTCTCGCATATACTCTCGCATTCACACATACTCATTCACTACAACCAATTTCTGTTTTTTTACCTAATGTTTACCGATTATTTTGCTTGTTTTATGGAAAAACTCACTTCATTTTGACTCATTATTCCTGAAAACATCTCAATTTTGTACTTGTCCATAAAATGCTTCTTGATTCAAGACTTTTTTGATATTTGGACTAGAAGCAAGAAAAACACATTCCCCCTGCGATACGTGACTGGATGTTTGAGACTCCTCCAGATCACAGGAACAAATGAAAAAAGACAAGCGATGCTTCTCCATCAAGAACAATCTAATGTTTTATCAATTTCTACTCACAAAAAAAACATCAACAACAACAACAGCAGCAAACCCCAGAGGAAATGCAGACTATTGAAGAGTCTGAATCCATCAGCGCTCAGAGGCCTTGGGTAATTTCAGAGACGCTTCAATGAGGAATATTAGAGTTTGAATTGTCTTCTCGTTACTCGAGGGGGAAAATGATTGATTGATGCCACCGATGTCTCCAGAGTTCACATGCATCACTAAACGATGCTCATAAATATTTTATTCAGTGGCATTCAATCCAAGCCATGTACAAACAGTGATTCGACAAAAATACTGATTTTCTCCACTTATTTTTAGAGCTAAAATGTTGTAATAATAATAATAATAATAATAATAATAATAATAATAATAATATCAATGTAATTATTATTATTGTTGCTGTTGTCATTGTTGTTAATAATAATTTATATTAATAATGTCAATAATAATGTATTAATAATAATAATAATAATAATAATAATACTAACAATAAAAATAACAACAATAACAACAACAACAACAATAATAATAATAATAATAATAATAATAATAATAATAATAGTAATAATAATAATAACAAAAAATAATAATAGTAATAATAATAATAATAATAATAATAATAATAATAATAATAATAATAATACAAACAATAACAACAACAACAACAACAGCAAAAATAATAATAATAATATTAATGTAATTATTATTATTATTATTATTATTATTATTATTATTATTATTATTGTTGTTGTTATTGTTAATAATAATGTATATTAATAATGTCAATAATAATGTATTAATAATAATAATATTAATAAGCATTATTTATTCATTTATTATTGTTATTAATTGTATTTTTACAGCAATAAAAACATTTGTAATCACTTTTACTTAAATTATGTGACATTTCATTTTTATATATCTGACATAAAATAAAATCTTAAATGCAATAAAAAAGACAAAAAATACTAGAGCTAAAATGTTCTGATACTACTACTACTAATACTAACAATAATAATAATAATAATATCAATAATAATAATAATAATAATAATATTAAAAATATTAATAATAATAATAATATCAATAATAATAATAATAATATAGAGCTAAATATTGCTATTATAATATAAGAACATCAACATTATATTATTAATAAATAGATAATGATAATGTATTATTATTATCTTAATTAAAATATATTTATTAATTAAATATATTTATTAATTAAAAATAATTTAGATTCTTTTAAAATAATTATTATTTTTTATAATAGTAGTAATAATATTTCTTTTACTTATTTCTAGCTCTAAACGATTCTGCTGCTGCTTGTATTTGTAGCCAAATAAATTTACAATAACTTATTTATTTATTCTAATTTTTACATCAATTTAAAAAATTTACAACCCATTTTACTCCATGACATGACATTTAAAAATCTTTGATAAATTCAGGAAGACAAAGTTTTTTTTTCAAACATGCCATGCAGAATGAATCATTTGAATAAATTATTAAGCTTAGAAATTAATATAAAGATTGTTTTTAACTTTAGCATGTCCTTCAGGCAGTTTAGACCAGCAGAATCTGCATTTATAAATTATGCAAATCTTGGTGTTTTAAACAGGGGCTTCAAATATCACGATTCAGCTAAACTGCAGCTCTGGGGGAAAAACGCCAGTGACAGATTAAAAACATTATTAAACACAGTACATATTTCTGTAAACACTTTCTAATACTGAATATATACAATTAATTCTGTTTGACCCTTCACAAAACACAAGGACACACAGGGGTGCGTTTCCCACGACTTAACTCGCGGCTGAACTATCATAGTGTGATGCATCGTTTGGGAAAAGAACGATGTAGTGACAAGTGTTTCTAAAACCTGTAGTTTCTCTGTCGCAGATCCATCGCTTGAACCACGTTAGTTATAACGTAAAACGCACATAATGATGCTCTAAACAGGGTGGCGTAACTTCTTTAGAGAACAACCCCATCATTTCTTTGTGCAAATTATATTGTTTTACACGCACACATTTAAAATAAAATCCAATATTAGTTTTGGTAAAAACATGCACTCGCTTTCTACATTCATTGAAATATATGTAAATGGCACATATATAGGGCCTGTGTTTGCTTTACTAATATTATTGAGAGGTTAAACATTACATATTCTATTCTAAAACATAAAATCACTTACAAAAGCTAACACTATTCTAATATCATATCTAAATCATATAAATAAATAAACAATGAGGTTATTTATTATAAATATATTTACTTTAATAATAATATTAACAATATTAATGATGATGATGATGATTATTATTATTATCATTATCATTATTATTTAGTAGGATATTGTTTATTTATTTTTTTAAACGTCTACTTTTACAATTTGACACATGCAAACCACAGCAGAAAGTTCTAACCAACAGGCCCATGTCATATAAAGTACAGATACTTAATAAATAACCCACTATAAATTAAAAGAATTAACGTATGCTAGGTTTTTTTTTTCACAAGCGTAACATAAATTCCGCTTTTAAATAATAGCTCACCTATAGCTTTCGCCATGAGGCTGTGTTCAAAATGATATCAATGTTTTCAAAGTGCACTGCGAAGGGAGCACAATTGTAAACACGAAGATCGCTAAAACTAAATTGTAAAAATACTTTGAAAGCAAATTACACCTAAGAGTGATGACCTTAATGCTTTTATTTTTAATAATTCCAACTTTGAATGTTAAAATGTTCTAAATGAATAGGGCATAGGGGGGATAAGTGGGAATAGAACACAGCCAGGAACTATGCTTCTAACTACAGCTCCAGAGGTGTCGTTTCAAGTGCTCAAGTTTGCGACGCAGTTAGCGAATGTTCGTTGGAGCGATGGATTTGGGAAACGGCAAATCAACAAACTATGTTTGTAACGCCGGAACTTGCGACCTTAGTTGGCTAACGATGATTTTGGGAAACGCACTCCAGATCAGCTCTGTGATTGGTCAGAACACCTGTCAATCAAAACACTTGGTTTATTGCTTATAGTTTTAAACATTTCAATCTAGGGTTGGGTCGATAGGCGATGCCATCATTCATCGCCGATGGCCAATAGACATGATGATGCTGAGCCGGCATCGCGATCCTCCGCGGCAACCCGCTCGCAAAAGATACACACTTAGGCTCTGTTTACACTAATACGTCTTTGTTTTAAAATGACATTTAAAATGAAAACGATCCACGCCCACACTGGCGTTTCATCTAGCATTTCTGAAAAGATCTCCATCCACACTATACCGCTGAAAACGCACATCACGTGGCCATACACACACACACACATTGAAATGCGCTGCAGCACAAAACCCCAGAGAGCAGTGCACGTCGGACAGTTTATCAAGGATGTCCCGCTGGATGGCGTCTCACTGTAGTTGTTAAATGTGATATTTAATTAATCTTGTCTCTATCTAACGACTCTTCCATCGTTTGAATCTATCAGGTAACGTGTCACAGCGTCAGTACACTGCTTCAATCTTTCACTTTCACGCTTAGTCGTTTTAGCGAAAACCTCAGATACTGTTGTTTGGTTGCTGTTGGTTGTGCACCTTTTTTACCAACCGCGTTTGTGGACGCCATTATAACGACACAGATCACTCTGCCTACTCATGCCAGAGTCGCGCAGAAGTGATTGACAGGTGGTCATTTGTGTGTAACTTATCTTTATTTGTTTATGATTTGTTTATGGGTAATACAAACACCATGCGGGTCAGGTTGTCGAAACGGTAGGCTACAAATAATTAATTCGATATGAATCAATTAATTATTCATAAACAATTCATTCACCGCCGCCTACGACGACGATGCCATCATTCATCATGATGTTTCACATTAGACATCATACGATGCCAAATTGGTCGACATCCCCCAACCCTAATTCCCATTTTATCCTCCTGGGTCATTTTAGTTATAAGAATTGCTTATAATACAACTCCAAATAATAAAGGGAGGGAGCACCCTTGCAACCAAACAGCACATCTTAAAACCTCGCAGTAATATTCTAAAATCTGATCACCATTTAAAATCATTCAGAAATCAATCAGTGCAAACATGCATACTAAAATAAATGTAACAAGCGTATTTATAAGGCTGCACAAATCACACAATTTTGTGATTATACACATCGCTATAGACCTTTTTCATGGAACGCCAAATTACCCATTATGCTTTGCGTGTATGCGCAAGGAGAATGCTAAGAACTTCCGGTCGGCAGCTGATGCGTGTAAACGGTCACATTTGGAGAGCTTTGAAATGATAGTTTTAATCTATTTTACCTGCTTTTATCATCTTTGAACTAATACTGTTGTCGATCAGCGCCACCTCCTGGACTGATCATTTTAAAAAATGTGATCTAATACGATGGCTGAGGCATTTTTCTCTCGTTGACAGACGGCATCTTCTGCCGTTTAAATGAAGCCTCGTCATCGCTAAAGTCAACAGTTTCTCTTTCTTTCAGATATATAACTAGTCTAGCCCAAACAAATATAGTTCACCAAAATGTTTAACACACACGTAGCCTACTGTACTGTCCCACTAACACACTGATTTAATAACTGTGAAAATAAAGTGAAAATAAAGTGACGTTTTGAAATGACAGAAAAACACAAACCGTGGTAAACACAACACACTAAATGAAGCATAAACGGCTCGCGATTAGAATGAACAGCAAATCAACCAGCAGAGTATCAGTAACAGACTTTTATTGGTCATTTTTATACATTGCATGACTTACACACCTGTTATGTTGAATGCCCGTAATCTGGGTTTGCTCTATGATGCAGTGAAGTATTGCGTGCGTGTGTGTGCTAAAGAGCCGCTGAGCTAACAGCTGACAGGCAGGGGAAACACTGTATTTCTGACGGCAGACATGTGAACTAGGAGAACGTTTTTCTCTCGCGCTTGAACCACATCTGACAGATTATAACGGCTTTAACACACACCTTTCAAAGTTGTGTGTCACCAAATCACTCCGTAATCCACTCAAAACGCTATTGAAACCCATTTTCGGAGCCCAAATTACTAGTTGTAAACACTGTAAACGGAAGTTCTAACCATTCACCGGAAGACGCTGGTCGCTATGGCGGCCTCCATGCAGCAGCCAAGAAAAAGGTCTATAAAATAATTAATAATAATAATAATACTTAAAATGTTATGACAAGCATTTCAAGATACATCATATAACACAGGATATCTGGATGAAGCAAAAATATAACAGTCGGCATGCCAACTTTCTGCAATAAACAGAATCTTAAAACAGTTGTCCCGCCTCCAAACTCTTCTAATTGGTCCACTGCTGTGGAACTAACAGTGATGAGCAGCACTGTGTGTGAAAGTAGATCTTTCAACTTCATATTGTGTTAAAAAAAAAAAGCGTTCACATGTGCATCAATTTAAAAGATGCGAGACGCGAGCGTAATGATAACACACGTCCATCAAGTGCATGTTTACAATGAAAAACAACAGAAACGTAGCACGTAGGAGAGGAAAAATGCATTCTGTGTGAACGGCCCCTTAGTACAGTTGTGATATTTATCACAGTATTTCCTATAATATTTTTTCTTCTGGAGAAAGTCTTATTTGTTTTATTTCAGCTAGAATAAAAGCAGTTTTTAATTTGTTTATAACCATTTTAACGTCAATATTATTAGCCCCCTTAAGCAATATTTGTTTTTCGATTGTCTACAGAACAAACCATCGTTATATAATAACTTGCCTGACAGGGCAGCTGGTCAATAGAGGGCGCTGGGGCGCCGCCCCCTTCAAGTTAGACCCCTTTAATATGGTAATGTTTTTATCACAAATATTAACAAAATAAACTGATTTAATTATAACATTCTAGCATTTATTGTAGTCATACTAACATTTATTGAAAAAAAATGTATGAACAATATTTTTTCATATGTGTGCGGGGCGCCGGACTAATGGGTGTCTATGTAGGTACACGAACTTTTGCAATGCACGTGATATGACGATAAGCTCTAATTGGCCTGTTTTAAATTGTCTTTGGGGCGCAGCGCTCTGCGTCCCGAACCCTCCCATTTTTGTTGTTAGACCGAATCATATTTGTTTTTATATGATTGGCCTTACGTGATTGGACCATTCTCACTTAGACAGTTCAGCAGCAGCTCGTCTGTGCCGACCTTTAATCATAGTGAAAGCAAGTGCAATTTCTCGAGATGAAGGAAAATTCCGTTGTATCTTTGCAAAAATATCCGTTCAGAAGGCGTTTGGATGAAGAAAAAATTCACCAGTAGTCAAGTGATCGCGGGGGCGCGTACACTCGAGGCTTTTCCAGCACTTGTCATGACAAACGGAGTTGGCTGGCAGGTTGTGATGTAAGTCATGCCTTTTACTATTTCCGTGTTTGCTGTTTCAAACAGCATGACGCAAGAGAGGCTGAATGCATTGGCCATGCTGTCAATAGAAAAGAGACTGGTGACTGAGATGACTGACTTTAACCAAAAGGTCATTGAGAAATTTGCAAGCCAGAAAGAAAGGAGAGCAAATTTATTTTTAAGTAGTGCTACTGGCCAGTGATTAGGCAATTTATGTGTGTGTGTGTGTGTGTGTTTACTGATTATCTGGATTACTTCATTACTGATAATAAACCCAAATTGAACTAAAATGAACTGATTTGTGATGCATTTATTGTATGCTTTAGTCATATTTTAGTTTTTTAATACATCACTGAAAATGGCTTTTACACTCTTACTTTACCAAGTTAGATTTTTTTCTGGTGTTTGCCCCATCCCCCGCCACCCCCCCAACATTTTTTAACACCAGCCACCACTGTTGCTTAATAACCCTAACTTGCCTAATTAACCCAGTTAAGCGTTTAAATGTCACTTTAAGCTGTATAGAAGTGTCTTGAAAAACAGCTAGTCAAATATTATTTACTGTCATCATGACAAAGATAAAATAAATCAGTTATTAGAAATGAGTTATTAAAACTATTATGTTTAGAAATGTGCTGAAAAAATCTGTTCTCCGTTAAACAGAAATTGAAGGAAAATATATTCAGGAGGGCTAATAATTCTGACAGGTTGTGCTTATGTATCCGGCAGGATCTGGTGAGTGCTCTGAGGCCCCTGCAGACACACAAGTCTTACACTTTTATTTAAAGCGCTTTCCTCCGACAGCATGACAGACGACACAGGTTCATTAGTGAAAGACGCTGTATGCACGCCAGAACAGCGCATGCATAATACATGCAGTTATTGAATATTAAATTGACTCTTTATAAGGGGAGTTCTGTACGAGCAGGACAGATCAGCGCTAAAAAAAGACCAGGGCTGAATCACTTGCAGCACGATTTTTCCATTGTAACTTATTTTAATCTGCACTAAAATGTCCTCTTAACATATTATTTCGAGGGCGGCATGGTGGCTCAGTGGTTAGCACTGTGGCCTCACAGCAACAGGTCGCTGGTTTGAGTACCGGCTGGGCCAGTTGGCATTTCTGTGTGGAGTTTGCATGTTCTCCCTGTGTTGGCGTGGGTGCTCTGTTGCTCCGGTTTCCCCAACAGTCCAAACACATGCGCTATAGGTGAACTGGGTAAACTAAATTGGCCGTAGTGTATGAGTGTGTGTGTTTGTGAATGAGTGTGTATGGGTGTTTCCCAGTACTGGTGTTGCAGCTGAAAGGGCATCCGCTGTGTAAAACATATGCTGGATAAGTTGGCGGTTCATTGCACTGTGGTGACCCCTGATGATAAAGTGACTAAGCCAAAGTAAAATGAATTAATGAACGTATAATTTCTCTCATTTATTTAGATTTTTTTTGCATTTATTTTTAATGTTACATAAAAACATAAAATAAAATCTACAATAAGTTAGATAAATATCTATGATGATCTGAAAAAAGCACTAAAAAAGACCAAGACTGCAACTTGCTGCATGCTTATTTTCATTGCATTTACATATTCATTCATTCATTTTCTTGTTGGCTTTGTCCCTTGCGGGGTCGCCACAGCGGAATGAACTGCCAACTTATCCAGCACGATTTTACGCAGCGGATGCCCTTCCAGCCGCAACCCATCTCTGGGAACTTCCACACACACATTCCCACTCATACACTAAGGACAATTTAGCTTACCCAATTCACCTGTACTGCATGTCTTTGGACTGTGGGGGAAACCGGAGCACCCGGAGGAAACCCACGCTAATGCAGGGAGAACATGCAAACTCCACACAGAAACGCCAACTGACCCAGACCAGTCGAGGTTCGAACCTGCGACCCAGCGACGTTCTTGCTGTGAGGCAACAGCACTACCTACTGCGCCACTGGGTTTACATATTATTTCTCACATTTGTATTATTTTTTATTTTCTTTTTTAATATTACATAAAATAAAATATACCAAAAAATGTAATTACATAAAATAAAGAGAATACATTAGACATATTACATAAAACAAGCATGTACAATGGCGTCACGGTGGCGCAGTGGGTAGCACGATCGCCTCACAGCAAGAAGGTCGCTGGTTCAAGCCTCTGCAGGGTCAGTTGGCATTTCTGTGTGGAGTTTGCATGTTCTCCCCATGTTGGCGTGGGTAATAACCTTAATGAATTAAGGTGGAGTTGGGTGAGCTAAATTGTCTGTAGTGTATGTGTGTGAATGAATGAGAGTGTATGGGTGTTTTCCAGTGATGTGTTGCAGCTGGAAGGGCATCCGCTGCGTAAAACATATGCTGGATGAGTTGGCGGTTCATTCCAATTTGGCGACCCCAGATTAATAAAGGGACTAAGCCGAAAAGAAAATGAATGAATGAATGAATGAAATGTACAATAAATAAGATAAATATCTACGAAGTTCTGTAAAAAAAAAAGCTCTAAAAAGACCAAGACTGAAACTCGCTGCATGATTATTTCCATTGCATTTTATTAAAATGTGCACTAAAATTCTGTTTTATGAAAATATTGAAAATAAAACTTAAAATATTGTACTAGTATGAATGCACTATAATTCGTGCAAAAATAGCAGAGCTAATACTGTTCATGTGTTCATATTCAAATGTTGAATACATGAAGTCTTGCATGTCTCTGTTGAATAAAACAGCAGCCATGATTAAAGCACTGTGCCAGTAGGAGATACTTTGATAGGCGTGAGATTTGACAAACTCATGAAGATGTTATCAGTGTACTGTGTGTGTGTGTGTGTGTGTGTGTGTGTGTGTGTGTGTGTGTGTGTGTGTGTGTGTGTGTGTGTGTGTGTGTGTGTGTGTGTGTGTGTGTGTGTGTGTGTTTCATGCAGATGCCAGTGTTTCTTTGCAGGAGACTGGGCAGAATGAAAGGTCCTGCTGAGATGAAAATCAACTTGATTCATATTCATCTGCACACCTGCATATATTACAGCACTGCAGCACTGACAGACAGACAGACAATGAGATGAACAGACAGACAGACAGACAGACAGACAGACAGACAGACAGACAGACAGACAATCAGACTCAAATACAGACAAACAGACAGACAGTCAGGAAATCAGACACATAGATGGACAGACAGAGAAATAGACAGACTGACAGACAGACAGACAGACAGGCAATCAGAATGAAAGACAGACAATCAGACTCACATTACAGACAAACAGAGGGTCAGACAGACAGTCAGAGAATCAGTCACATGAATGGACAGACAGAGAGACAGACAAGCACATGGATGGACAGACACAGACAATCAGATAGACAAACAGACAGTCAGACAGACAAACAGACAATCAGAAAGATAGACAAACAATTAGACTCACAGACAGACAGACAGACACATGACCAAACAATCAAACAGACAGACAGACAACCAAACAATCAAACAGACGACAGACAGACAGACAGACAGACAGACAGACAGACAGACAGACAGACACATGACCAAACAATCAAACAGACAGACAGACAGACAGTCGGAAAGATAGACAGACAATAAGACTCACAGACAGACTGACACATAGACAGACAGACACACCACCAAACAATCAGAAAGACAAACAGTCCGACAGTCAGAAAGATAGACAGACAATCAGAATCACAGACAGACAGACAGACAGACAGACAGACAGACAGATAAACAGACAGACACATGGACAGACAGATACATGACCAAACCATCAAATAGACAGACAGTCAGAAAGACAGACAGACAATCAGACTCGCATACAGACAGACAGAAAGCAAATAGACAATCAGACAAACAGAAAGACAGACAGACAATCAGACTCACAGACAGATAAACAAACACAGACAGACACAGACAGCCTCTGCGCTTCTCTTTCTGTCTTCTGGAATTCAGCACTGCCTCTAATAAAACCACACTCGTGTCCCTTAGGCCATCTGACTGAAACATCACGAGCAGCGTAACTGCTTTCTGCAGCACAATCACAAAACCACTGACATCATCTCAATGTCTCAGTGAATAAGATGAACGCCAGATCAAAATGAGAGCCTTGTTTGACCCCATAAAACTCACTCTCATGAGGCCAGAGTTGCTTGTTGATGGTTAATAAGCCCTGGGCAGTTGCTAGGGAGCTTGGGGCTGTTGCTAAGATGTTCTAAATAGTTAATACATTGTTATTGGGGTTGTTAGGTGACTGCTAGCTTGTTCCCTGTTGTTGTTAGTGGTTACTACAGTGTTCTAGGTGGTTGTCAGGTGGTTGCTATGGTGTTTTGACTGGGTGGGTTTTTATGTTGTTGTTAGACTGTTCCTGGTGATTGTTACATTTTTGCTCTGTGGTTGCTAAGGGGTTCTGGGTTGTTGCTTAGGAGTTCTGAATGGTTGCTAGGGTATTCTGGCTGATTGCTAGGCTGTTCCTAAAAGATTCATGGCTCCTGGTGATTGTTACATGGTTGTTCTGTGCCTGCTAAAGTGTTCTGGGTTATTGCTAGGGTATTCTGGGTGATTGCTATGGCATTTCTAAAAACTACCCGGTTCCTTGTGATTGTGACATGGCTGTATGATTGGTCGGTGGTTGCTAAGGTGTTCTTGGTTGTTGCTATTGGAGTTATGGAAGGTTGCTAGGGCATTCTGGGTGGTTGCTAGGGTGTTCCTAAAAGCATCCTGGTTCCTGGTTATTGTGAAATGGTTGTTTAGTGGTTGCTAAGGTGTTCTGGATTGTTGCTAAAGTATTCTGGTTGATTGCTAATGTGTTCCTAAAAGCTCCTGGTGATTGTGACATGGTTGTTCTGTGCCTGCTAAAGTGTTCTGGGTTATTGCTAGGGTATTCTGGGTGATTGCTAGGGTGTTTCTAAAAACTCCCCGGTTCCTTGTGATTGTGACATGGTTGTTTGTTGGTTGCTAAGGTGTTCTGGACTGTTGCTAAGGAGTTCTGAATGATTTCTAGGGCTTTCTGTGTAGTTGCTAGGGTGTTCCTAAAAGCTTTCTGATTCCTGGTGATTGTGGCATGGTTGTTTAGTGGTTGCTAAGATGTTCTGGGTGGTTGTCATGAGGTTGCTATGGTGTGCCGGCTGGGTGGCTTCTTAGGTTGTGCTTGTTATAGTCTTCTGGGTTAATACTAGGGTATTCTGTGTGATTGCTCGGGTGTTTCGAAAAACTCTGGTTCCTTGTGATTGTGACATGGTTGTTTGTTGGTTGCTAAGGTGTTCTGGATTGTTGCTAAGGAGTTCTTAATGGTTTCTAGGGCTTTCTGGGTAGTTGCTAGGGTGTTCTTAAAAGCTTTCTGATTCCTGGTGGTTGTGGCATGGTTGTTTAGTGGTTGCCAAGATTTTCTGAGAGGTTGTCATCAGGTTGCTATGGTGTTCTGGCTGGGTAGCTTTTCCTAGGTAGGCTGTTCCTGTTGCATGATCGGTGGTTGCTAAGGTGTTCTGGGTTGTTGCTAAGAGGTTATGGATGGTTGCTAGGGCATTCTGGGTGGTTGCTTGGGTGTTCCTAAAAGCATCCTGGTTCCTGGTTATTGTGGCATGGTTGTTTGTTGGTTTCTAGGTGTTCTGGGTTGTTGCTAAGGTGTTCTGGGTGATTGCTAGGGTGTTTCGAAAAACTCACTGGTTCCTTGTGATTGTGACATGGTTGTTTGCTGGTTGCTAAGGTGTTCTGGATTGTTGCTAAAGAGTTCTGAATGGTTTCTAGGGTTTTCTGGGTAGTTGCTAGGGTGTTCCTAAAAGCTTTCTGATTAGTGGTGATTGTGACATGGTTGTTTGTTGGTTGCTAAGGTATTCTGGATTGTTGCTAAAGAGTTCTGAATGGTTTCTAGGGCTTTCTGGGTAGTTGCTAGGGTGTTCCTAAAAGCTTTCTGAGTAGTGGTGGTTGTGGCATGGTTGTTTAGTGGTTGCTACGATGTTCTGGGTGGTTGTCATGAGGTTGCTATGGTGTTCTGGCTGGGTGGCTTTTAGGTTGTTAGGCTGTTCCTGTTGCATGATTGGTCAGTGGTTGCTAAGGTGTTCTGGGTTGTTGCTAAAGCGTTCTGGGTGATTGTTAGGGTGTTCCTAAAAGCTTCCAGGTGATTGTGACATGGTGGTACTGTGCTTTTTAAAGTGTTCTGGGTTATTGCTAGGGTATTCTGGGTAATTGCTAGGGTGTTTTGAAACACTCACTGGTTCCTTGTGATTGTGACATGGTTGTTTGCTGGTTGCTAAGGTGTTCTGGATTGTTGCTAAAGAGTTCTGAATGGTTTCTATGATTTTTTGGGTAGTTGCTAGGGTGTTCCTAAAAAGCTTTTTGATTCCTGGTGGTTGTGGCATGGTTGTTAAGTGGTTGCTAAGATGTTCTGGGTGGTTGTCATGAGGTTGCTATGTTGTTCTAGCTGGGTGGCTTTTAGGTTGCTAGGCTGTTCCTGGTGATTATTGCATGATGGTTCAGTGGTTGCTTAGGTGTTCTGGCTGGGTGGCTTTTAGGTTGCTAGGCTGTTCCTGGTGATTATTGCATGATGGTTCAGTGGTTGCTAAGGTGTTCAGGGTTGTTGCTAAGAAGTTATGGATGGTTGCTAGAGCATTCTGGGTGGTTGATTGGGTGTTCCTAAAAGCATCCTGGTTCCTGGTTATTGTGACATGGTTGTTTGGTGGTTGCTAAGGTGTTCTGGGTTGTTGCTAAGGTATTCTGGATGATTGCTATTGTCTTTTATAAATACCTGGTTTCTGGTCATTATTATGTGGTGGTTCATTGGTTACCTAGGAGTTATGGATGGTTGCTAGGGTATTCTGTACGGTTGCTAGGGTCTTCCTAAAAGCATCTTGGTTCCTGGTTATTGTCACATGGTTGTTCGGTGGTTGCTAAGGTGTTCTGTATTGTTGCTTAGGTATTTTGGGTGGTTGCTAGAATGTTCCTAAAAGCTTTCTGTGATTGTGACATGGTTGTTTATTGGTTGCTAAGCTGTTCTGGGTTGTTGCTAAGGAGTTGAATGGTCGCTAGGATTTTCCACTAAGCTTTGGATAAAGGTGTATGCTAAATGACTGAATGCAAATGTTCTGGAGAGTTCCGATGTTTAGCAGATCAAAAATTCTGCACGCAGTGTTTGTCTAAATGACTGAACAATAATAGCCATGCTTTCCCTATCAAAAAGCAGTAATTATGTGCGAGATCCAGAGGCGTGCACAAACAACAGCATCAATCCACCTACATCTGTGATCACCAAACCGCAACAATCCAGTCGTTCTCTCTTCAGCCTGGAAAGAATGCAGCGAAATGCATATTCATTCTAGTGATGGCGATGGCAGAGCTGTTAAGAAGGAGGTTGTAAATCAGATGAGTCAGCGTGGACGGGCCGCGGGCTGAACGCTGCTGTCATTGTTGTCACCTTGTCCTCCGCAAGGCTCCTCTCTGTGTTGGATGCCCTTTCTCACAACCTCATTAGCTCCAGTGCCTTTGGCTTCGCTCGCATACAGGCAGCCTTTCCACAAGGGTTTCTATGGCAACCTGCATCAGGACCTGCTGCCTTAAGGAGCTGGATTTAACCAAACCATAGCTTAAGAGAATGAAGGACCACATAGCAGATTTAACCAAACCACAGTGTATCAGATCGAAGGGCCAGACTGCATCTGATCCAAATACAACCACCACCTTGCACTCACTGGAGCTCTTTCAACAGCCAAATACATGGGAATGACCTCACAGAGAATGAGATTCAAAAGAGAAGCCTTTTCATGTCGCTAATAAGCAATTAAAACAAGCATCAAGGGTTCAAATGCTGTGTGTGATTTTGTGAACCTACAGGACTGTGCTAATACTGCTTGTTCCTTATGAAGGCTGGCTTGGGTAAATAATCCGCTGCTCAGATAAATCTAGCAAATATCACAATATTTGAAGCTTTATTGGAAAAAAAATTAGCAGTAATCAGGTGTCAAATTAAACCAGTGGGTGGAAAACATTTATTTACTGATTTAACATTTTGACATAATTACACCTCCTGAAAACTGAGATGAGACCACATACTGCAGTTAGACTTCCATAACGTAAAGAAAATGTGACTTATGTTATTAAATAAATGTTTGTCATTAAATACAAATAGTGAAACACGCCCACTCTGATGACTGAACACACCCACTCAAAACAGCTGAACACGCCCACTCTGATTACTGAACACACCCACTCAAAAGGGCTGAACATGCTCACTCTGATCACTGAACACGCCCACTCCGATTACTAAACATTCCCACACTGACCACACCCACTCAAAACAGCTGAACACGCCCACTCTGACGACTGAACACACCCACTCAAAACAGCTGAACACGCCCACTCTGATGACTGAACACACCCACTCAAAACAGTTGAACACACCCACACTGATCACTAAAAATTCCCACACTGACCACACTCACTCAAAACAGTTGAACACGCCCACTCTGATCACTGAACAGACCCACTCAAAACAGCTGAACACGCCCACTCTGACGACTGAACACACCCACTTCAAACACTTCACACCCACACTGATCACTAAACATGCCCACACTGACCACACCCACTCGAAACAGTTGAACACACCCAAACTGATTACTGAACACCCACTCAAAACACACCCACTCTGTCTGCTGAACACACTCAAAAATAGTTTAACACGCCCATTCTGACTAACAGCTGAACACTCCCACTCTGACTTCAAACACACCCACTCTGATTTCAAGCACTCCCACTCTGACTTCAAACATACACACAGACTCTGACTTCAAACACACCCATTTTGAAACCTGAACACATCCACTTTGACTTCAAACACGCCCAACTGTGACTTCAAACACACCCACTCTGACTTCAAACACACCCACTCTGACTTCAAACACACCCACTCTGACTTTAACCACACCCATGCTGACTTCAAACACATCAGGTGCGTTCAACTTCATGCAGCGCTGCGCAGATCGATCGAAGTCTGTCTTAAAGCGGTGCATGCTGGTTAGAAATTTTGGCCGGATTGATGCTGCGCCGACGGCATGTGACTGTCACATGTGGCATCAAAGTACCGCGACAGCGCTTCGAGATCAGACGACTGACTCAGCCCGCGCAGCAACTGAAGAGCGCCTGCATGAACTCTGATGACGACACCAATATAATACGATTGGCCAAGTTCACCGCATGACAACAACCACGTGTGATTCAGGTTTATTATTGGACAACGTCCTTCTCACAAATTTCAAAACAAACAATTAACTGTTCATACACTCTCTATCTTGTACACATCATGCTTATTAAAAGACTACAAATATTTTACAGCAGCATCATCTTTTGTTAAGTAATTTGTTCATACTGACTAGATTGTTTGCACAGGTTTATTCTGCCTTTTTTATACAGACTACTGTATTTAGCTCCATAAACGATATAAATGATATATTTTAGTAAATAACTTAAATATTAACTCAAATAAGTCTTACAGACTTGTAATACAATAATTATCATCATTGATCCTGACGATTTCTTAGCAAATTAAGTTATATAAAAATATGTAATATAAAAATATGATTCTAAAATATTTTATTTTCTGTCAAACCATATTACGCAGAAATGTTAAACGTGTCATTGATGTACCTGCTCTTTCTGGGAAATTTCTACTGAAAGTGTAGCTCATTTATTTTGGTCATTTTGTTCAATCTTTTTGGATTAAAGGGCTTTTTTAAAAATGCCTTCATTATTCAAAATAATCCTATTCGTGGATATTTATTTCATTTTTATGTGCCCTTATTTTCCCCCTTATTTCTGATGCATTTGTATGTAGGCTACTTAATTTTAATTCATAATTCCCTTACTGTTTAAAATAAAGTTTGTAGAGACTGTATTTCGATTTTATTTGTACTTTATATCTTTTGTTGTTATTTCAATAAATAAATAAATAAATAAATAAATGATCACGCCATGTGATCGGTAATCATGACTGCAGCAACTTGAGTCCCCGAAGTGGCCGGCTTGACGGCTCCGTTTTCAACTCCGCCCCCGCCTGCGCTCGGCTAATCTCGTTGATCACCGGCTGCAGCTGTGCTTAATGTCGAACGCACCTATTCACTCTGACTTTAAACACTCCCACTCTGACTTCAAACACTCCCACTCTGACAGTTGAACACACCGACTCTGAATTCAAACACACCCACTCTGACTTCAAACACACCCACTCTGACTTTAACCACACCCATGCTGACTTCAAACAACCACTCTGACTTCAAACACTCCCACTCTGACTTCAAACACTCCCACTCTGACAGTTGAACACACCGACTCTGACTTCAAACACACCCACTCTGACTTCAAACACACCCACTCTGACTTCAAACACAACCACTGTGACTTCTAACCCACCTAATGTGACTTCAAACACACCCATTCTGAGAGCTGAACACACCCACTCTAACTTCAACCATGCCCACTCTGACTTCAAACACACCCACTCTGATTTCAAACACACCCACTCTGACTCCAAACGCACCCATTCTGACTTCAAACACACCCACTTTGACTTCAAACACGCCCACTCTGACATCAAACACACCTACTCTGACTTCAAACACACCCACTGTGACTTCAAACACACCCACTGTGACTTCAAACACACCTACTCTGACAGGTGAACACACCCATTCTGTTTTCAAACACACCCACTCTGACTTCAAACATGCCCACTCTGACTTCAAACATACCCACTGTGACTTCAAACACACCTACTCTGACTTCAAACACACCCACTGTGACTTCAAACACACCCATTCTGTTTTCAAACACACCCACTCTGACTTCAAACACGCCCACTGTGACTTCAAACACACCCACTGTGACTTCAAACACGCCCACTGTGACTTCAAACACACCCACTGTGACTTCAAACACAACCACTCTGACTTCAAACACAACCACTCTGACTTTATGCCCACTTTGACAGCTAAACACACCCACTCTGACTTCAAACACACCCACTCTGACTTCAAACACAACCACTCTGACTTCAAACACTCCCACTTTGACTTCAAACACACCCACTTTGACTTCAAACACCTACTCTGATTTAAAACACACCCACTCTGACTTCAAACACACCCACTCTGACTTCAAACACACCCACTCTGACTTCAAACACACCCACTCTGACTTCAAACACACCCACTCTGACTTCAAACACACCCACTCCGACTTCAAATACACCCACTCTAACTTCAAACACGCCCACTCTGACTTCAAACACTCCTACTCAGACAGTTGAACACACCCACTTTGACACCTGAACACAGCCACTCTTACTTCAAACACACCCACTCTGATTTCTGAACACACCCACTCCACCAGCATTGTTCAGAATTGTCAGAGAACTAACCCGCACTTTAAAACTTTACATGTACTACTTAAACTATTGTTTTTTTTCACTGATGTCTTCTTCTCGCCTGAAGTGAGCCAGGATATGATTGCTGCCCTCTTTAAATAGCACATTGCAGTACGATCTGAAAGTTCAAATCGCTCACCCTCAGAACGAGCAACAGTGATGCCGGTGCTGTAAAAGCAGTAATTACGGCACATTTTAACACGTATGGCAGTGCATGAGCGCATGTGAAGCTGTGAGTGGGCAGAAGCTGCAGATGCTGATCCTCCTCAGGCTGTGTTTTGGGCTTCAGAGAAAATGTTCAGGAATCAGAGGAGATCCTCTTTTCTGGCTTCAGTCCCACCACTGCTTCCGTCTGCTGCATGCATGAATGCCTCATTACCCAAAGAAAAGAAGATTCCTTTTAACTAAAAACATATGCTGTTGCTTGGAAAAGACTTGAGCGGGGGATTTAGAAGGAGCAAATTACACCTGCAATGCAGATCCAGCAATTCAACATACAGTTGAAGTCAAAATTAATATTAGCCCCTGTGATTTATTTCTTATTTTTTAAATATTTCCTAAATTATGTTTAACAGAGCAAGGAATTTTTAACAGTATTTCCTATAATATTTTTTCTTCTGGAGAAAGTCTTATTTGTTTTATTTCGGCTAGAATAAAAGCAGTTTTGAATTTTTTAAAAGACATTTTAAGGTCAATATTATTAGCTCCCTTAAGCAATTGTTTTGGATAGTCTACAGAACAAACCACTGTTATACAATAACTTGCCTAATTACTAGGGACGCTCCGATCGATCGGCATCGGCCGATAATCACATTTTATGACTCGATCGGTACTCGCCAATCTGGCCGATCTCATGAACTGATCACAGGTGTCTGTTTACGAGTTTATATGCAGAGGAACCAGACATGCTAGTTGGAGAGCAAAATATTGGAATGGTCTTAGACCTTTTTACATCTATAAGAACTGAGAGTTCTGTGCTTTTGACATTTTTACAAGTTCCCTAAAACCTGGCTGAAATGCAATTAAAAACGTAAAAAAAAAAAAATTTTAATTGAATATTTCATAATATACCTTTTTGTAATATACTTACTGCAATAAACAAATATATATATATTTATAGATGTGCATTTTAACATCTTATGCATCAAATATGTACTTTTTCTTGATTAAGACATGTCGAATTCATCTTCCATCATTTGCAATGTTTCTAAATTGCTTTGTTAGTTGTTTTTCTTACCATTATTTTGTATCTGTTTTATCTATTATTTTCTGTAAAGTTGCTTCTGACCATGACATGTCCACACTAAATGGTTATAAGAGACATGTTTGAGGGATTATATGCAACATTCTTCATTTATTCTCTGAGGTGTAAGGCAAGATCTCCACTTAATTATCATACTTAGGGGGAAAATGTGCTTCATGTATTATAAAGCTTGAAGCATCAGAATCGGTACTCAGTATTGGCCGATCACCATCACAAAGAATCGGTACTTGGTATCGGCTGCAAAAATCCTGATCGGAGCATCCCTACTAATTACCCTAACTTGCCTATTTAGCCTAATTAAGCCTTTAAATGTCACTTGAAGCTGAATACTAGTATCTTGAACAATATCTAGTCAAATATTATGCATCATGGCAAAGAGAAAAGAAATCAGTTATTACTCTGTAAGCCCAAAAAGTTAAGGTAACTCAAATCCTTTGAGAAAACCGATTGCAACAAACCATTCCAGCAGTTAAAGATCCACTGATTACTGACTAACCAGACATGTGTTAATGAATGTGTTAGGATAGACTCAAATCTCAGCTGTGTAAAAATAAACCCAAGATCATCCATTCATTCATTCATTTTCCTTCGGCTTAGTTCTTTTATTCATCAGGGGTCACCACAGCGGAATGAACCGCCAACTTATCCAGCATAGGTTTTCCACTCATTCACATACGGTCACAATCACGCAGGAGAACCAAATGCAAGTGATTTATTAAACAGGGATAACAGGAAATAACAGCTGGTATAGATCTCACCAGATATCGAGGGTTAGGGTAGAGCAACAATGCATCTCTCAAGGAAATCGACAACGCTTAACAGCGGTATAGTCTCTCAATGAGACAGATCCACGGAGATCTCTCATAGAATTCCACAACGCCAAACAGCGGTAACAGTTCTTCAGTGCAGCAATGCAAAGTGAATATCCAGTGAGTGTTGACAACGCTAAACAGCGGTAACAGTACTTCGGTGAAATCAGCAGTGCTGACACTTCCAAAAGCAACAGTCTCTAAGATCAACTCACCACCAGCAGATACAGCGGAAAGAGCCCAACAAGAACAGACACAGACGTGAAACAACAACGAACTGACAACAAGATACCCAAACGCTGTACAGATAAAGGTGCCGTAATGACCTGCACCTGTGGTGCGCTGATTGACAGTTGAGCATGTGACTGCCCAGCTGACGACATGAAAACACAGACAGCCACGCGGTGAAAGATACCCAAACAAACACACCCACAAACACACACATACATACGCACACACACACACACACACACACACACACACACACACACACACACACACACACACACACACACACACACACACACACAAGGGAAACAGACAGATCCCCAACCGTGACACATACACTATGGACAATTTTAGCTTACCCAATTCACCTATAGCGTATGTCTTTGGACTGTGGGGGAAACCGGAGCACCCGGAGGAAACCCACTCTGACCCCAAAAAATTGACATTTTCATCAGGGTATAATAAATGATCTGATGGGTATTTTGAGCTAAAACTGCACATGCCTTAAACTAACGCCCTTTATGCCCATTCACACGGGGCGTCAGCTTCAACGCTTCCCATTCACTTTGAATAGGTGACGTCAGATGTTGCCGAACTGCATTGTGGATCCGTCTGCGCCGCTTCAGAGGTGATGCTCGCTGCAGAAGTTGGGACTTGCTCAACTTTTAAGCACCGACGGAAGCGTCAGCCAATCAGAACGCTGTATGCAAATACACCAGCTCAGACAGTGGCCTATTGCTGACTAATTTCATTGGCTGACGCCTCTATGACGATCGCATCAGCCCCAACTTCAAACACGCCCTCTGTCAAGCATTGACACTGAAGCCCCTTGTGAATGGGGCGTTAGAGTCCGCATGAACCAGAAACTGCGACTTATTTTGTTTTGTTTTTTTGTATTGTGACGCAGTTCCTAGAAAAAACAGAATATAAAATGAGAAAAACAGTGGGCGTGGCTTGTTTTGTTCTACTGTGAGCTGATTGGATGTAGTAAAGTAGGCATTTCATTCAAAAGATTGAGGAAAAGGGTTTGGGGAGAGTTATTAACAGACTGCTCCTCCTCAGAATTCTGTTTGTTGTCATAGTGCTGTCAAAACTGAAGGTAGGGGCGTGGTTAAGTATGTTAGCCCCGCCCAATACCTCAGACAGACCTAATCTGAGAATTTAACTGAAAACAGAAAGGGAGTGCATTTTCAAATTTTAGATTACAAGGGCAAAACTAGGGGTGTCAAAATTAATCGTTTCTTCGGTGCACCGCGATGCAGACGTGGACAATTCGGTATCGGTTCAGTAATAATCATAACCGGTTATTATGTACTGACGTCATTTATCTCACATGGGCTATGTCGTCGTAGCTTACTATGGCGAGGGAGGCGAGCTGCGAACGCGATTATTTACAATGCTCTAACTACGTAAAAACTCCGAAACTGTGCACAATTTCACTGCGTGTGTGTTTGCAGGACTGTGTTTCACTGACACTTACAGCAGAAGCCCCTATTTCACGCCGATTAAGAGAATGAAAGTAAACTCCATTTCTCTCTCTCTCACTGTGGCCCATGAGTGCATCTGTGAAGAGCGCCAATGTGTAAGAGCCAATCGCAGCCCTTTCTGTTGAGCGCGTGACCAATCAAAGGGGTGTAAGAAAGAACTTGGTAGACAAGGCTCAGAAAGCGAGCGGGATATTTATATTTGTCATTGGCCCATGAACATTTCCTGCTTGACGTTAAACTATTTCCTAACTGTAACAAGAGGCAATTCAATCATAACTTGATTTTAAATCAGCCGTCATAACACTATTTATCAATATGTGGACCTTTTTGGATTCTCAGAAGCAATGGAAATTAAAAATGTAAAACAGGAAATACGTTAGGAACATTGTTTTTGTTTACATCCCTCAAAATGGTCTAAATGCTCGTGTTGTTTAAAGGTACAGTTTATATATAGACCAGTGACGAGATGATCCTAAGGTTTTCTGGACCAGGCCGTATCCTGAGCAGCTGCTGTGGTGGTCATCGTGGAGTGAGAGCCTGAGACTGACCCCTGTGACGCTCCAAGCTTCATGCGCCTAGACTGCAGCTCTGCACAAGACGTTTGGCCACAGGAGAAATGGTCGTGCCCAACTGAGCCTGGTTTCTCTCGAGGTTTTTTAAATCTTCACTTTCGCCAATTGGTGAAGTTTTTTACTCGCCGCTGTCGCCACTGGCTTGCATGGTTCGGGATCTGTAGAGCTGCGCATCGATGGATTTGCTCTTCAGTGTTTGGACTCTCAGTAGTGATTATTAACCCACACTGAACTGAGCTAAACTGAACTGAACTTAATCTCTGAAAACTGAACTGACACTGTTTCAATTCACTATAATCTTCCATGTGAAGCTGCTTTGACACAATCTACATTGTTTAAGCGCTATACAAATAAAGATGAATTGAATTGAATTGAATATATCTGACTGTTTGTATTAAAGGACAAAATTGTTTTACAAACAGTATATAAATATATTTATACATTTTAATACAATAATTGCTGTGCTGTGAAGAAAATACAAAACGGTGTATGGAAAGCATCGTCAATGCACCGTGATGCACCGAGATATCGAATTGAACCGAATCGAATCGATGGCATGATAATCGTAACCGAACCGAACCGTGAGACCAGTGTAGGTTCACACCTCTAGGCAAAACTGTTGTTTTTCTTATTGAAACACACAGATGACTAGTTCACCACAAAATATGAGCTAATAAAACCATATGGTTAGTTCTGATTTCATGTCTACTTTAAATGTGGGCATAAATAATGTGCATATGCTAGTAACACAAAGCATGTGGTGACCACCAACAGCAGGATCCTCAACAGATGGATAAAAGTAAAGCAGACACTACTGACACGATCTGATCATATACATACAGCACATAAGCAGCTCATTATCCTTTCCTTTCTCAGTGGAGTAATTAACAGACCGCTGTTGTGAAGAACAGTGAACAAACAAGGAGAAAAAAAAAAAACTGCTTTACAACAACATCTTCTATTCAATTAACAACACGGCTCTAATGGCGGACATAAAAAGGCAATTTCAGTCAAAAGCAGCAGGATTTTTTTGTTTTTCCTGGTCTCTGTGCACTGGTGATTAAAATCTCATTCAGATCCCTGTATGAAGTTGTAGAGATTGCAATTAACAGAAAGCTGCACCTCGGAGACCCACAAACCCCAAAAGATTCGAACAGCACAGTATGTTGAATAGCCATGAAGTGGAGTGAGATTAAATATAAGATGTTTCCTTTTCGATTGGTTTATATGCTCATCAGTGCTGTGTTTATTTGATTGAGTAATTCAGTAGAAGCAGTACACTTCTGGAAATGTTTCAAATTCAAAATTGCGGTTTTCTACTGCAATATACACTCACCGGCCATTATTAGGTACATCTTACTAGTACCGGGTTGGACCTTCTTTTGGCTTCAGAACTGCTTTAACCCTTTGTGACAGAGATTCAACAAGGTACTGGAAATATTCCTCAGAGATTTTGCTCCATATCGACATGATAGCATCACGCAGTTGCTGCAGATTTGTCGGCTACACATCCATGATGCGAATCTCCCATTCCACCACATCCTAAAGCTGCTCTATTGGATTGAGCTCTGGTGACTGTGGAGGCCATTTGAGTACAGTGAACTCACTGTCATGTTCAAGAAACCAGTCTGAGATGATTCATGATTTATGACATGGTGCGTTATCCTGCTGGAAGTAGCCATGAGAAGATGGGTACACTGTGGTCATAAAGGGATGGACATGGTCAGCAACAATACTCAGGTAGGCTGTGGTGTTGACACAATGGTCAATTGGTACTAATGGGCCCAAAGTGTGCCAAGAAAATATCCCCCACACCATTACACCACCACCAGTCTGAACCGTTGATACAAGGCAGGACTGATCCATGCTTTCATGTTGTTGACGCCAAATTCTGACCCGACCATCCGAATGTGGCAGCAGAAATCGAGACTCATCGGATCAGGCAACATTTCTCCAATCTTCTGTTGTCTAATTTTGGTGAGCCTGTGTGAATTGTAGCCTCAGTTTCCTGTTATTAGCTGACAGGAGTGGCACCCGGTGTGGTCTTCTGCTGCTGTAGCCCATCTGCCTCAAGGTTGGACGTGTTGTGTGTTCAGAGATGCTCTTCTGCAGACCTCGGTTGTAATGAGTGCTTATTTGAGTTACTGTTGCCTTTCTATCAGCTGGAACCAGTCTGGCCATTCTCCTCTGACCTCTGGCATCAACAAGGCATTTGCGCCCACAGAACTGCCGCTCACTGGATATTTTCTCTTTTTATCTGACCATTCTCTGTAAACCCTAGAGATGGTTGTGCGTGAAAATCCCTGTAGATCAGCAGTTTCTGAAATACTTAACCTAGCTCATCTGGCACCAACAACCATGCCACGTTCAAAGTCACTTAATTCATCTTTCTTCCCCATTCTGATGCTCGTTTTGAACTGCAGCAAATTATCTTGACCATGTTTACGTCACACCTGTCAACCCTCCCGTTTTTCCCGGGATTCTCCCGTATTTTACAGTTCTATCCCGCGGTCATCCCGTAAAGGTATTTTCCCGCATTTTTTATCTTTCTGAGAAGAGCCGATCCTCTCTATATGCAACCCGTACCGCCGAACCACCAGGGGCCGCCCTTGCTCTTAAATGTGAATCGGTTCTGTGCTTTCATTTTATTTAGGCATGGAAACACTATGAAATAAACATAAAAACAGCGCGATTCATTTCCTTTTCATTACAGGCGCCATTGCCCCTATGCAATCCTTAAAACAGTCAGTTCATATAAAGATGCATGACTGTCAGCTGATGCTCTCCATAGTGATAATAGACGCTGTTTCCCAAGCGGATTCTGTACGTACGCGATTTGATGCTGAGCTCAAGTGGACACTGGGTTTTGGGTGCGTGTTTAAACAGACATATACGCATCATCATCATAATAATAATAATAATAATAATAATAATAATAATAATGGCGGTTCGTTCCGCTGTGGTGACCCCAGATTAACAAAGAGACTAAGCCGAAAAGAAAATGAATGAATAATAATAATAATAATAACAACATCTGGCCATGTCGATCTTTTTGGCTTTTCTTTTAAACTCAACAAATTTTAAAGTCTTAAATGAGCATAAACAGTTAGGAAAACAGTCAAATGCTTTCATTATAGATCTGTGCAGTTTTAAAGTGACAGCTCTGTTATTTAATGTAATCAAACCAAAACAATCTAAATGAGAGATTCATTCGCTGCTCTTTAATCAGAATGTTTAAATTATACAGTGAAGAAAAGATGAGATTTGATAACTTGATTCTATTTCTTTATAATAGCTAATAGTATTAATGAGCTGAACTGTTTGCTAGTTTATTTGCAGCTTTTTCTAATGTATACTAATTATCATATCCTTTGTAAATAATAATAAAAACGTATTACTGATCGTTTCAAAAGTTTATTTACAATGAAACAGCTCCAGACGAACAATTTTTTTTTTTTTTTGGGGGGGGGGGGGGGGTGGGGGGGGGGGGGTGGGGGGGGTTGAGTATCTCTTATTTTCACATCCCAATGTTGACAGGTATGGTCTACGTGCTCAAATGCGCTGAGTTGCTGCCATGTGATTGGCTGATTAGAAATTTGTGTTACCGAGCAGTTGGACAGGTGTACCTAATAAAGTGGCCGGTGAGTGTATATTGTACTATATAATTGATTTATTTGATTCAAAGCAGAATTATCATGATCATATCATGAAGTATCATTACTCCAGTTTTCAGTTTGAAGCTTTTCACTCATCATAGCACACGTGCTGCTGATGATGTGACAATAAAAGTGATTTGATTTGATTTGTACAGTCACATGATCCTTTATGAATTAATGTTAAAAAAAATTTATTATTACAATAGAATGTTATTTATTGATTAGAATTAAGTTTAATATATGTTATGTTCTAATAATATGTATATTTAAATACAATTTCGCATAAATATTGAAAAAAATATCTATATACAAAAATTATATATATTAAAATATATATACATAAAATATATACATAAAATATATACATAAAATATTTATATTACAACTTGCATTAAATACATAGTTCTAAATAACATCCTTAAAATATGCATTACTTTTTAATACATATAGGCCCAGTTTCACAAACAGGGCTTAGATTAAGCCAGGACTAAGCCTTAGTTAAATTAGGCTATTTAAGCCAAATTTATAAAAATGGCCTTAGAAAAATATATTACTGGTGTGCACCTGGAGAAAAAAAGGACACTGATGTATTTTAAGACATCTCACTGCAAGTTATTTTGAGTTGAGACAGCTCAAACATGCAATTTAATCGTGACTAGCCTTAAACCTTGTTTGTGAAACCGGGGGATATTGTTTTGGTGTTTTGTTCAAATTAAATAAAATTGGACTCTTTTTGATCAGTTTTGAGTTCATAAACTCATAGTAATTTAATCAAATACAATTAATTCTAATAATATCAATACCCATAGTAATTCTCAGATTATATTTGTATATAAATGATAAGCAATCGTAAGTTTAAAAAAAATCCACATGAATCTTGTATATATGATCATCATAGATTTTTTTTGGTGTGAGAATTTTTTAAAAATATATATTTTTAAAAGCAACAATGTTAATTCTTTGTTTTTGTTTTAAATGAATAAAAAATGACTAATGCAGCCTTGCTTAACAAAAGCAAAAATTTACTAAAAGTTACTATAAAAATGTAAAAATTTTAAAACTATAACATTTATCAAGAGTCCCCACAGCGGAATGAAACTGTTCCAGCATATGTTTTACAGAGCGGATGCCCTTCCAGCCACAACCCTGAACTGGGAAACACCCATACACAGTCATTAACACCTATACTCATACAATATGGCCAATTTAGCTTACTCAATTCCCCTATAGCGCATGTGTTTAGACTGTGGGGGAAACCGGAGCACCCGGAGGAAATCCACGCCAACACGGGGAGAACATGCAAACTCCACACAGAAGTGCCAACTGACCTAGCTGGAACTCGAACCAGCAACCTTCTTGCTGTGAGGCGACAGAGCTAACCACTGAGCCACCATGCCGCCCCTACTCTATACCACACTTTTGGCACATCTTAATATTTATATTATTATTTAAAATAGTAATTTCAGATCAATCATTACATCAATGCAATAAATAAAAAAGCATGTTATATAATTTACAAGAAGTCAATATTTAATACATTCAGCAGAATGATGCACACAGTAAGCGCAGCACTCTGAGTGACTCTCTGCTCTGTATGCCATAAGAGTTTTTAATATGATTTCTCGTGTGTTATGTTTTATTGGCTGCTGAGTGGCTGAATCGATCAAATCCCTCTCTCTGAATGACCCAGCAGCTCATTTTCAGTCTACCCAAATGGCTTCGACCTCTACATCTAAAGGTGGATGGACGGTTTGTTGTGGCTCGTGGACGCCTTCATATAAACGTGCCACTACAAGATTTATTCAGCTCACCGTGACACCAACACACTGGCTTTCCTAGAATCACTCTCAATCATGACACACACACGCTCCACAAGATGCTTTATTACTGTGGTCAGAAGAGACAGAGAGAGACACGCTGTTAAACTTTTCTCTGTGAAGTTACAGTGAAATACTGGCAGCTGCATTCTGTATTTTTACAGAACCACCTACTGTAAATAATATGTGGAGTCTAGTACTGTAATAACCAAATAGTGTATTGTTATATTACCTCAGGCTGGTTTATAGTTCTGCGTCGAGTGATCGGCGTGGCCGTGGTTATTATGTTCCTCTGTGTCGAGTTTCTTCACGGGTGTTTTGAGGCCACAAACACTTCTCTGCTTCAGCCAATGTAACCCGGTAAGCGATAAAACAATGCAGTCCTCTGTAGCACACCCTCGTGTTGTCTTTAACAGTGTTGTCCCGGTACTGAAGTTTTAAAAATGTCCATTTCCTGCTAACATTTAAGCGCCGCTGAGAGCGATCTTAAACAGCTGATTTGCCATAGTGTTCACCAGTGCTCAGCAGAAATCATAGATATATACACTAGATATCGCATAGGGACCCTGAAGATGCGTCAATAGCGCTGCCACATTGGTACAGTGCTCCTAGGACAAACGTCATTCAACCGCACTAGTCAAGACAGTGTGCCAATGTGAAGATGCTTGACTTTAGCGCTGTGTACGGATGTAGTAATGAGCAAACAAAGAAAACAAAGCACAAAGTCATCACATTTCATAGGTAAGATTTCGTTTTTAATGTGTTTGTGTGTTATGAACTTTTGTGCTTAACAAGTAATGTTACTGATGATAATACAGTCTCTTACTGCAGTGACCATAAGGCAAAGTAGCATCAACTCGCGCTAAATTCTAGACTTATGCTAGTTTTGTTGAATAAAATAAGCAAACAATGTTATGAAATATGACAAGACGACGCTGCGCTGCCTGAAACTTGTATTATTGTCAGCTAAGTGAACGAGTCGTTCATAACGGAGATTCATTCACAAACGAATCGCTCCCTCCGTCAGAATGAGAAGTGAAAGCAGGAGAGGGGGGTGCGTTTCAGGACATGGATTAGATCAAATTAAACAGGGAAGGAGGGTAATACATTTCCATGCACACAAACACTCACACTTTGTCAGGAATGCTCATGCGGTCACATTTATCAATGTAGAAAAGTGATGTAAAATTATAATATTTCGTAATTTAAAAAAATATTTGCATACTGACCACCGGGGAAAACTCCCGATCATAGATATATGTGTATATGTGTATATATCTGGCTTTGGATGGCCACAGTCCTTCACTTCACCTTGGTCCTGCATTCATTTCAAAGGAGCGCTACCCTGTACTAAAATGGCGGCTCTATTGACGCGTTCCTTCTAATAGACAACAGTAGGGTAGGCGACATCTAGTGTATATATCTATGAGCAGAAATGACTGTGATTGGTTGTGAAGGTCATCAGTTCACCGCACTTCACCGATTGCAAACACAGATACACGGACACTAAATCGTTTTAAACAATCGGCAACCTCCCGCTCTCCCTCGTGAAACCAAATATAGAAGTAACTGAAACTGCAATTCATAAAAATTCCGCTAGTCCTGGCTCCATACAGAGCAAATTTCTATTGAGCCCACTGTTAAAATGGCCAAATTTACAGTGGAAAAAAAAGGTGTTTACAGCCTGGTACAAAGAACAATTTTGGTGTATACTGTATAGCTAATATTACCCTTCATGACAACCTATATATTAGGTTATATTAAGTCTGCATAATTAAGGGCGTGGCCACTTGAGTGACAGTTAGGTCTTGCTGGTCGCCGTCACTTCACCTCAGCTGATTAGCCGCTGATCTCGGCATGTTCATCATGTTTTTATGTTGTTTTATGTGGCTTTACACGGTCAGTTGCCTTTTGGGATTATTTCCTACAATTATCAGATGATATGGCATGCTGTGTGCATTTATTGTGCTCACAAACCATTCACGTTGCCTCCATTTCCCTGGTGAGTGAAATTATATACTTATATACCATCTCTATAAATGTACTTGTTTTATTTAAGATCATTTATAATGTTCTTTAGAGCTGTAATGCACTCCAGAATCTGACAGATTGATTAGCTGTAGGCTCTAGAACAGTCATCTGAAGCGCTGTCATACAGTGTTCTGCCTGGATTTCATCAACAGTCTTGCATTTACTAACACAGACTATATTTGAAGTGTTTGTACGTAATTCGCATTTTCCTCCTGTTGAAAAACGTCATAAGAACAATTTTTAGTGGCTCAATGTATTACAGCAATGTTTTTAAAACACTAAACGCTTTATTGATATAGTATACAACCAAGCACAAGTGGTCAGAACACAAACGAGTCACAGGTAATGAAGTATTAAGCATTTCTCCCATAGAAAAGCCCATCTAAGCAAAATGCCAGCATGCGTCTGTAGCTCCGCCTCTTTGCTCTTGTTCGGTGCGATGACGCGAGAACAAAATGGCGACGGTACAGGTAGCTTCTTTTGGGTTCTTCAGAAACCTATGGGTGACGTCACGGATACTACATCCATATCTTTTACAGTCTATGGTTTTAAAGCCGCAAAGATCAGTCGATTCATCAAGGGAATCGCTCGTCTGTGTTTGCACTCGGTAAACATTGTGAAGTGTGGTGGGTGAACGGATGTTTACAGCCAATCACAGTCTTTTTTGTTGAGCACGTTAATGGCAAATCAGCGCTGCTTAAGAACGCCATCAACAGTGCCTTAAATGTTAACGGGAAATGGACGTTTTTTATTTCAGTACCGAAATTTAGTATCGTGAAAGCTAATATAGTGAAAGAATCAGTTCATTAACTTGAGTTTGATAAATGGCATCTAAAATGTGTGATTGTGGAAAAAAAACGTTAGCTAACTAGTGCCATTTCCCTGAACTTAGCTGAAAATGAGGTCTGATATCCCTTTTTATTTTTTACCATTCATTGAGAACGGACCTTCAGGTCACTCGGAAGTCGGTAAAATGATAAATTTGTGTCACTTTCTCTTCGCTGATAAGATATACAGCCAGGTACACAACATTCCTATGTGACTCCAAGCGATACTTCCGGGTTTCTTCCCACCGCAGCCTTGATTTCGCTTTTAAAAATGGCGGCCGCGTAAAATCAGTCTATAGCGATTAATGATTGGCTCCTGCACTAGTAGGCGGGACTTCTTTTGCCATATTGACCGTAACACTTTTCCTCATTCAAAACTATACAACTGACATGTCTTGTGTATTCTATAGTCTTTGATTTTGGTTGCCATACCTGACGAATAAATGTCAGTATTTGACGTCAATATAACATTGGTTTAAGATGTTGGCTTGATGGTCAGTGTATCTTTTGGTCATTGTATTTTCATTTTAGAAACAGATATTGAAAAACAAAAAACGAGTCATTTTTTGATTTTCGTTTTAAAATTCAAAAACGAATATTGAAATATGAGGCGTTTTTCTTTTTCATGGTGAAAAGCGGAAAAGCAAAACTAAAGAATGAATAACAAAATTCAAATAACAAAAAATAAAATCATCAGAAAACAAAAAACGAATAAAGGCTCGTTTTTTTAAATTCTGAAACCAGATAGGCCGACTCATTCATAAATGATTATAGGTTATATTGGGCGATATAATAGGCTGTATTTGGGGTGAAGACGCACACAACGGCGGTCTTAAAGCTCATTATCAACCGTAGCAAAGTTTTTGTAATGTTGTCCGATAGTCCGCTTTGTAACACATCGAGATGCTTTTGACGGTGTTTTTGAAACATGCTGAACGCCTTTCAGATAAAATGAATTATGTTTATTTTGATTTTGATTTTGAACTATAACGCGGAGAGATGACTTGCTGAAATATGCACAATGATTTCAAACGAATGTCCAATGTTACTGTCTGTCACTCCTGAAGTGGAATTGGAAAGTGATTTTAACAATAAACTTTATTTTCATAAAAATGTTCAGTAAAGCAACGCAAATAATGCATATATCGTTAGATATGTTGTTCCATTTAAAATGCAGCTATGTAAAAAAAAAAAAAAAAAAAAAAAAAAAAAAACAATTATATATATATATATATAAATATATAAGTCAGAATTATTAGCCCCTCTTTGAATTTTTTTTTCTTTTTTAAATATTTCCCAAATGATGTTTAGCAAGGAAATTTTCACAGTATGTCTGATAAAATTTTTTCCTTCTGGAGAAAGTCTTATTTGGGCTAGAATAAAAGCAGTTTTTAATTTTTTAAAATCCATTTTAAGGTCAATATTATTAGCCCAATTAAGCTTTTTTTTTTCAATAGTATACAGAACAAACCATCGTCATACAATAACTTGCCTAATTACCCTAACCTGCCTAGTTAACCTAATTAACCTAGTTAAGCCTTTAAATGTCACTTTAAGCTGTATAGAAGTGTCTTGAAAAATATCTAGTCAAAATATTATTTACTGTCATCATGGCAAAAATAAAATAATCAGTTATTAGAAATTAGT
>LR812535.1:5021447-5073947 GCA_903798195.1 Danio kyathit
TTTTAAGTGAACTGTCCCTTTAACACAGCCTGATTTACTAAATCCACCAGCCTTACCTTTGGCGTTTTTGGTGCATTTCCCCGTTCTGCTGGCATCTTTAATGTAGCTGATGTCCAGCAGATTCAGTTTCCTGAAAGCAGGAGGGCAGAGTTGGTGTCACTGCTCACAAAAAACAATTTCACGCTACAGCACACAATCAATATTATCTTAAATATCACAAAAGATGTCAGATGAGGTAACGGCACATGTTGACAGAGAAAACACTGACGGAAAAATCAAGAATGAATAATTAAACATCCACTAATCCACACGTGCAGCTGCAGATCACAGAGATAATCCAATGACAGTCTTAAAAATACATTCCTGGGAAAATTATAAGTGGTGTAAACTAAAGTAACAAATTCACTCATTCATTTTCCTTCGGCTTAGTCCCTTATTTATCAGGGGTCGCCACAGTGGAATGAACCGCCAACTATTCCAGCATATGTTTTAAGCAGCGGATGCCCTTGCAGCTGCTATTGGAATACTGATATTGTTTAAAGTACTGTATCAAACTTGGAAATTCCAGTATTGTGACTTTTTACTCCTGCTCTGAGTAGTGTTTACAACTCAACTTGCACTACATTTTTTTGGCAAGTAATGGTACTTTGACTTGAGTATGATTTTTCAGTACTCTTTCCAGCAGTGTAAATGATGCAGGCCAGAGCGGTCTGCAGTGTGTAATGAAGCGGCTGACAGATATGCTCTCTGACAGCAGAAAAGCAGAAACCCAAGCTGACGGCGCTCTGAGATACAACTCTGCTGGAACTAAACAAAGCGGCATTTGCTCTTTATACTCATTTATGCTTCACGGCAACCATTGGAGGATATAAATAGAGCATCATTTCTATATCAGTAAACTCTGGATGCCCTCATCTGCTCCACAAACACGGAAACACGACATGTGAAGTATCCTGATATGACATCCCTTAATTATATGTGGGTGTATGTGTGTACAGTTGAGTCAAAATTATTATTAGCCCTCCTGTGATTTTTTTTTTTCCTTTTACAAATATTTCCCAAATGGTGTTTAACAGAGCAAGGAACTTGCATAATTAACGTAATTAAGCCTTTAAACGTCACATTACCTTAATCTTGAAAAAAATATCTAGTTAAATATTATGTGCTGTCATCATGGCAAAGATAAAAGAAATCAGTTATTAGAAGTTCATTCCTTCATTTTCCTTCAGCTTAGTCACTTATTCTTCAGGGGTTTCCACAGCTGAATGAACCTCCAAATATTCCAGCATATGTTTTACTCAGCGAATGCCCTTCCAGCTGCAACCCAGTACTGTAATACACCTATACACACTCATTCACACACACACACTCATACAGTTTTATGCAAAAATTTGGCCACCCATCTGTGGCTGCATAGTTACGTGCTCTTTCTTTATAAGAGAAGATCGCAGTGAAATGCCATTCGGTTTTTAGGGAGAGCTGGATAATGTCATGTTTTTCAGACTGAAATACGTAGTGTAGCAGTATTGAGATGTGTGAAATTAAATTGAAACTGAAAAATAGGCTATGCAAAAGTTTGGGCACCCACTTATTTGTGTGGATTTCAAAACCTGCAGTCACTTAATGCTGATCGATTACAACACAAAATTGGTTTGAGTGAAGCTGCGTTCACACTAGCTTGTGTATGCGAAATTCTGTCGTACGGCGCTGCAAAAGGGGCGGGATTAAACAAGATGATTAAACATTTAAAAAGCGAGCGATTGCTCTATGTTTTAAAATTTCTGTCCGGAGAGGTCATGTTTTGATCCTCGATTGATCTCACGCAGTCATGTGATGCGATTTCGCAGGTCAGAGTTTACCAAGCTTAAACTTTCCAACGCAGCCATCTGCGAAACATAATGCACGAACTTACGTTTTCGGTCTGATGCATTTGTGCGAAGTCTATGGGGAGAAAAGTGCAGTGTGACCGCAGCTTGACTCAGTCAACCTTAACAATCCTAACACAAGTGCAACCAATCATGAAAAGGATATTGAAGATAGCTGATCGCTAGCTGTGCTTCTCCTTATTGTGAACCTGAAAGTAGCAACATGGGAACCTCAAAAGAACTTCCTGATTACCTATAAACTAGGATAATTCACCATCATGAGTTAGGAGGAGGATGAAAAAGCGATCACAAAGGTTTAAAGTCTCTATCTCCACAGTCAGAAATATAGTAAGAAAATGGAAGGCCTCTGGAATAATTCTTGTGAAGGAAAAATGTGCTAGACCAAAAAAAATATCTGAAAGGCAAAGGTGAAGAACGGTTAGAATGGTCACAGACAGACCACAGACCACCTCCAAAGAGTTCCAGGAACATCTTGCTGCTGATAATGTCATTGTACATCATTCCACAGTTCAAAAGAACAGCTTAATCAAAGGAGATGCAGAAGAAGACTTTTTTCTGCATTCTGCTAACAAGAAGAGTCATTTGAGGTATGCAAATGCTCATCTGGACAAGCCTGAATCATTTTGGAAATATATACTGTGGACAGATGCCACAACCATACGCGGTTTGTATGGTGGAAAAAGCACACAGCATTCTAGGAGAAGAACATGATCACTACTGTAAGATATGGTGGAGGGTCCATCATGCTGTGTGGATGTTTGGCAAGCACAGGAACTGGAAACCTTGTCAACCTTAAAGGTTCATGGATTCCACCCAATATCAGCAGATTCTGAAGAACAATTTTCAGGAATCAGTCAAGAGGCTGAAGTTATGGCAGGGTTGGATGTTTCAGCAGGATAATGACCCATAGCACAGTTCCAGATCTACCAAGGAATTCATGGTCAGACACGATACAAGGTTCTAGAATGGCCATCCCAGTCCCCAAATCTGAACATCATTGAAAGTCTTTGGATTGATTTGAAAAGGGCTGTTCGGCACCCATCAAACCTGATTGAACAGGAGAAATATTGAAAGAAAAAATGGCCCAAAATGCCTTCAGCAAGAATTCAGGCACTTCTCCTTGACTATAAGAAGCATCTACAGGCTGTTATTTCAGCAAAAGAGGGCTGTACAAAAGATTTATGTCGTTATTCAGTTGGGGTGCCCAAATTTATGCATTTTTGCATCTGTCTGTTTTTGTTAAGACTTAAATTGTATTGCATCTGTTGATTAAATAAATGTTGTGTCAGAACTGAAATGTTGCTTTTTCCCCCAGAGTATAAAATATATCCAAATGAATTTGCTGATTTGAAATGCCAGCAGGCTATGGCTTTCAATTATGAAAATTATCAGGGGTGGCCAAACTTTTGCATAAGACTGTACACTATAGCCAGTTTAGCTAATTCAATTCCCCAATAGCGCATGTGTTTGGACTGTGGGGGAAACCGGAGCACACGGAGGAAACCCACGCCAACACAGGGAGAACATGCAAACTCCACACAGAAATGCCAACTGACCCACCCAGGACTCAAACCAGCCACCTTCTTGCTGTGAGGCGACAGTGCTAACCACTGAGCCACCATGTCGCCATCAGCCATTCAATAAATCCATATAGTTTGAGTGAAGGTGATTAAACTACACACTTTTTTAATCTGATGTTTCAAAACAGCCAATTATACAGGGAGAGCAGAATTATTAGCCAAATGAGTATTTTGACCACATCATCCTCTTTATGCGTGTTGTCTTACTCCAAGCTGTATAGGCTCGAAAGCCTACTACCAATTAAGCATATTAGGTGATGTGCATTTCTTTAATGAGAAGGGGTGTGGTCTAATGACATCAACACCCTATATCAGGTGTGCATAATTATTAGGCAACTTCCTTTCCTTTGGCAAAATGGGTCAAAAGAAGGACTTGACAGGCTCTGAAAAGTCAAAAATAGTGAGATATCTTGCAGAGGGATGCAACACTCTTAAAATTGCCAAGCTTCTGAAGCGTGATCATCGAACAATCAAGCGTTTCATTCAAAATAGTCAACAGGGTCGCAAGAAGCGTGTGGAAAAGCCAAGGCACAAAATAAACTGAGAACTGAACCATGAACTGAGAAAAGTCAAGCGTGCAGCTGCCAAGATGCCACTTGCCACCAGTTTTGCCATATTTCAGAGCTGCAACATCACTGGAGTGCCCAAAAGCACAAGGTGTGCAATACTCAGAGACATGGCCAAGGTAAGAAAGGCTGAAAAACGACCACCACTGAACAAGACACACAAGCTGAAACGTCAAGACTGGGCCAAGAAATATCTCAAGACTAATTTTTCTAAGGTTTTATGGACTGATGAAATGAGAGTGAGTCTTGATGGGCCCGTGGCTGGATCGGTAAAGGGCAGAGAGCTCCAGTCCGACTCAGACGCCAGCAAGGTGGAGGTGGAGTACTGGTTTGGGCTGGTATCATCAAAGATGAGCTTGTGGGGCCTTTTCGGGTTGAGGATGGAGTCAGGCTCAACTCCCAGTCCTACTGCCAGTTTCTGGAAGACACCTTCAAGCAGTGGTACAGGAAGAAGTCTGCATCCTTCAAGAAAAACATGATTTTCATGCAGGACAATGCTCCATCACACGGGTCCAAGTACTCCACAGCGTGGCTGGCAAGAAAGCGTCAAAAAGAAGAAAAACTAATGACATGGCCTCCTTGTTCACCTGATCTGAACCCCATAGAGAACCTGTGGTCCATCATCAAATGTGAGATTTACAAGGAGGGAAAACAGTACACCTCTCTGAACAGTGTCTGGGAGGCTGTGGTTGCTGCTGCACGCAATGTTGATGGTGAACAGATCAAAACACTGACAGAATCCATGGATGGCAGGCTTTTGAGTGTCCTTGCAAAGAAAGGTGGCTATATTGGTCACTGATTTGTTTTTGTTTTGTTTTTGAATGTCAGAAATGTATATTTGTGAATGTTGAGATGTTATATTGGTTTCACTGGTGAAAATAAATCATTGAAATGGGTATATATTTGTTTTTTGTTAAGTTGCCTAATAATTCTGCACAGTAATAGTCACCTGCACACACAGATATCCTCCTAAAATAGCTCAAACTAAAAACAAACTAAAAACTACTTCCAAAAATATTCAGCTTTGATATTAATGAGTATTTTGGGTTCATTGAGAACATGGTTGTTGTTCAATAATAAAGTTAATCCTCAAAAATACAACTTGCCTAATAATTCTGCACTCCCTGTAATGTCAAAATGAATCTGTTATTGTCAATTATTTCTCCTTTTTTTTTCCTGTTCATTCCTGAAACTCATTTTGGGTGTCCTAGAGTCGGCGCCCGTTCCTGACACACTTCTTTCTGTGTGTGTGTGACATACTTCCGTGAACAGTAGATTATATAAAGACACACTGGGTGTCATTTGTTCAAAGCTCTGACCTGAAACACAAATACAGCAGACAAAACACACACACACACACGTCTCCTTCAAAATTCACTAGACCACAAGGTCATTCTCAGCTCTAATCAGCTTTATTTCAGACCAGCTGATAACTCTGAAATACAAACACTACAGATAATACTACACACAATACTGACATACACACTGATCAGATATTACAATGAGAAAGCACACAAGTATATTGACTTTGAGAATTTTCTGATCATGTAAACATCTGTCAAATATGCAACAATAATGGGGGGAAAGAAATAATTATTTAGTTTTTCTTTGTATTGCTTTCCAGAATAATAATCTTTAAAAACATTATTAAATCAAGATACATTTATATCTATACACACTACCTGACAAAAGTCTAGTCGCCTATCCAAGTTATAGGAACAAATAATAACTTGACTTCTAGTTGATCATTTGGTTTCAGAAGTGGCTTATATGAAAGGCAAAAGCCTCTAGATTACGCTTATTTGACCCAAATAAAATATGATCAGGCCTCTAATGATTTCATTAGGACAGTAAGGTCTGACTTTGCTTAGTCAAAAGTCTTGTAAATGAACAGAACTAATGTTTAGTATAGAATATAAAGTCATGCTGCAGTGGAAACAGAATGAATATTGTGTCTGACTCCATCATGAGCTTGGAGGACTGCATCCACACATCTCTGCAATGACTCAAATCACTGATTAATAAAGTCATCTGGAATGGCAAAGAAAGCGTTCTTGCAGGACTCCCAGAGTTCATCAAGACTCTTTGGATTCATCTTCAATGCCTCCTCCTCCTTCTTACCCCAGATGTGCTCAATAATGTTCATGTCTGGTGACTGGGCTGGCCAATCCTGGAGCACCTTGAGCGTCTTTGCTTTCAGGAACTTTGATGTGGAGGCTGAAGTATGAGAAAGAGCGCTATCCTGCTGGAGAATTGTCCCTCTCCTGTGGTTTGTAATGTAATGGGCAGCACAAACGTCTTGATACCTCAGGCTGTTGATGTTGCCATCCACTCTGCAGATCTCTCGCACACCCCCATACTGAATATAACCCCAAACCATGATATTTTCTTCACCAAACTTGACTGATTTCAGTGAGAATCTTGGGTCCATGCGGGTTCCAGTAGGCCTTCTCCAGTATTTGTGATGATTGGGATGCAGATTAACAGATGATTCATCTGAATAATCCACCTTCTGCCACTATTCCAAATAATCAACTAGAAGTCAAGTTATTATTTGTTGCTCTTATAACTGGGATTGACGACAAGATTTTGTCAGGTAGTGTAGATCGATTTACTTTTATTCTACATACAAGTATAAATGTAATACTTACATTTTATCTCTGGCCTTGGAATATAAAAGTTTTTTTTAAATGAAGTTAGTTTAATATCAAAGCAAGAATGTTTTTGCAAATATGTTAGCAAATAATTATTCTTGTTTTTAAGGATTAACTCACTTAATTCTTCTGATATTTTGTTAGAACATTACTTATTAATATGTGTTTATTCTCTCTTTTTTTGTTTACACTGATAAATTGTTTTCACTCAAGTATTTTTACTTTTTTCAGTACAAATATCGAAATATTTTTAACTCGAAATATATTTACTTAAGAAGCAAATTAACAAAATTATTCTAAAACCAAACCAAGAATAAGCGACAAAATAATTATTTTTTTTTATTAAATTAAAAACGATAATTATTAATTAATTTAAAAAACAAATAAAAATAATCTTAATTCAACATAATTTAAACATTATTTTCTGACTCCACTGGCAGAGTCATTATAATACCAAATAAATAAATAAATGATCCTCCTAGGGCCCGAGTGTCCACATACGTGGACTGCACATTTTAGCTCTTAAGTGGCTATTTAAAATACTTTGAATGTTTATATTTTGTTACAGACATACAGTGTCATCCTGCAACTGTTTTGCAGCATATGAAATGTCCCAAACCCTATTTTAACTGTCCAAAATGGGAAAAAAATTTGTTTTTACTCTCTGATAGTCAAAGCAAGTTCAAAAATAATTCTATGTTAAATATGCATTAAAGAAAATTCGGGAAAAAGTGTTTTATGTAAATTCATACCACGAGTCCACATATATGGACATCATTTTTCTCTAAAAGTACATCATATCAAAAGATGATACTTAGATTTTTATTCTAATTAGGTTCCAATAAGCCTAAATAGCAAAGAGAAATAAAAAATGCATGTAAAAAAAACCCTTGGGACTTAAGAGGTTATACCAAACACTTTTTCATTTTAAATAAAAAAAAAAAAAAAAAAAAAAAAAAAAATCTCTTTTAATTAATCCAATTAAATTTTGATACATTCAAATAAAAAAAAAATAAATAAAAATAAATAAAAATAATGAAATAAAATAAAATTCCTTTTAGTTAAATATAAACTAATTAACACCTTAAGACTTAAGAGGTTATACCTAACACTTTGTCCTTTCAAATAAAATAAAATAAAATAAACAATTAAATAAACAATTATTAATTAATTAAAAGGCGAAATAAAAATAATCTTAATTTAACATAATTCAAACATTATTTTCTGACTCCACTGGCAGAGTCATTATAATACCAGATAAATAAATAAATAAATAAATTATACCTAACACTTTGTCATTTTAAATAAACTAAAATTCCTTTTAATTAAACAATCTAATTTAACTTTGCTACATTCAAATAAAACAAAATAAAATAAATTAAAATTAAATTAAATACAAAACTAAATTAAACTAAATTAAAATAAATAAATAAATAAAATTCCTTTTAATTAAATATAAACTAATTTAATTTTGATACAAATTTCAAATAAAATAAAACAATTATTATTTAATTAAAAAGAGAAATAATTCAACATAATCTTAATTTTTTTTCTGACTTAATTCAACATAATTCAAACTTTATTTTCTGACTCCACTTGCAGAGTCATTTAATACCAAATAAATAAGTAAATAATACTTTACACCTTGTCATTTTGAATAAAATAAAATAAAATAAATTAAATTAAATAAACATGAATATTTAACACTTTGTCAATTTCCCTCTTAGTTTAAATAAATTAATATATTAATTAAAATAAAAAATAAAACAAAAAAAAATAAAAATCTTTTAAAAGCATACATAAAATAATAATACCATGTCAATTTTCTTCTTAATCCAATGTATTTTGACTAAAGAATGTTCAGATATTTGTATTAAGTAAAAAAAGCCTCAATCTCAGTGTAGTTTTGTGTTTTTGTCCTCCCCATATGACTCTATAATCTTTATGTTAATAGTGAGTAGATCTGGATGGCTGTGAATAATGCGCTTCAGCGTCTCCATGGCAACAGAAGAAAGCTCAGAAATAAGATGATCAGATCCTTGCTGACTCTCAAACTCACTGCAATATTATTCAATATTAATATTCAATAATCCAATGCCTGAAAGTGAGCGTTCACAATCTGGCCCGCAGTGCTTCCAAATATAGAAATATTGATTTGATTCAAAAGTCAGCTGCTTTGCATAACAATACAGGATGCTACTGTACTGTAAAGGTTAAATTGGCAACACAGTAAATATTTGAAATGTAGATAGGTGAATATTAGATTTATTAAATATTATAAGATGAAATGATTTGATAGCATTGTGATGGCTTTCTCTAAAAATGTATAAAATATATAAATATTAATTATTTAATAATAAAATAATAATGCTGGTGTGTATTTTATGTTATTACATTTTTTTATTTTATCATATTTTTTCATCATAAATAGGCAGAACTGGTAAACATTTTTTTAATAAATATATCATTAAATATTATATTGATTAAATATTATAATGAATTATTTCATTCGTTCATTTTCTTTTCGGCTTAGTCCCTTTATTAATCAGGGGTCACCACAGTGGAATGAACCGCCAACTTATCCAGCATATGTTTTACACAGCGGATGCCCTTCCAGCTGCAACCAATCACTGGAAAAACATCCATACACACTCATTCACACACACACACACACACACACACACACTACGGCCAATTTAGCTTACCCAATTCACCTGTACCACGCATACCTGCCAACACTCCCGTTTTTCCCGGGAGTCTCCCGTATTTCAGACCCGTCTCCCGTATTGTTCTGTCTCCCGGTAAACTCCCGGAATTCCCCCGCCCCCCTGCATTTTGGTACAGTCCGGGCTGAAACTTGGTGCTTGTGCTCTTCCGGTCGCGCACTACAGTTCGCACGCCCCCATCTCCCCTAACCTCTCACCCCTCCCGCTCCCCACTCTTCAGTTTGCGCCAGTGTTTCCAACTTAGCACAAATTTTCAAAAAAGCGACTAGCAACAAATCTAGCCAGCGACTTTTTTGTGTGTTACTGGCGATTTTTATTGACTGTCGTTTGTCCATTACTGTACCGTCCCTACTTTTCTCAACGAGAGGATGCCGCCGGCCCCTCCCCTGCAGCCTGAGAGCAGATCACCTCTCTGCGTACCGACGGCAAATGATTTAGAACAGGTGGCAGTTTGAAGCTATTTCCCTTGTACAGTCAACCCGATCTGCTTCTCCTTTATTTTAACAATTTAATTTGACCGTTTATTCTTGTTCACAATCAGAGATGTTTTAAGTGAGAGTTTTAGAACTTGTCTGAGTATATTACGTCTGAGAGATTACTGCAAATTCCCTACTCATCTATAATGATATACTGTATTCAAACAGCAATAAATGTAGTTAAATCTAAAGTTAAATCTTATGTAGTTAAATCTAAATAGTCTCCCGGAATTTACGAACCAAATGTTGGCAGGTATAGTACCACGTCTTTGGACTTGTGGGAGAAACTCCAAGCGGCAACCTCCCGCTCTCCCTCGGGAAGCCAATACGGAAGTAACTGAAACTCCAATTCATCGAAATTCCACTAGTCCTGGCTCCATAATAGAGCAAATTTCTATTGAGCCCACTGCTAGAATGGCCAACTTTACAGCAGAAAAAAGGTGTTTACAGCCTGGTACAAAGAACGATTTTGGTTCATATAGCTACTATTACCCTTCGTGACAACTGTGAGGGGGGTGAATTTTTTTATAACTCATCCGTTTCCTTTATATTTTAGGTTATATTAAGTCTGCATAATTAAGGGCGTGGCCACTTGACTGACAGTTAGGTCTCGCTGGTCGCCGTCACTTCACCTCAGCTGATTACGGCTGATTAGCCGCTGATCTCGGCATATTCATCGTATTTTTGTTTTGTTATATGTGGCTTTACACAGTCAGTTGCCTTTTGGAATTATTTCCTACAATTATCAGATGATATGGCATGCTGTGTGCACTTAACTGTGCTCACAAGCCATTCACGTGGCCTCCATTTCCCAGGTGAGTGAAATTATATACCATCTCTATGAATGTATTTGTTTTATTTAAGATCATTTATCATTTATAATGTTCTTTAGAGCTGTAATGCATTCCAGAATCTGACAGATTGATTAGCTGTAGGCTCTAGAACAGTCATCTGAAGCGTTGTCATACAGTGTTCTGCCTGGACTTCATAATTAGCCCTGCATTTACTAACACAGACTATATCTGAAGTTTTTGAAAGTAATTCGCACTTTCCTCCTGTTGAAAAACGTCATAAGCACAATGTTTAGTGGCTCAATGTACTATAGCAGTGTTTTTAAAAGTCTAAACACTTTATTGATAAAGTGTACAACAAAGCACATGTGGTCAGAAGACAAACGAGTCGCAGGTGATAAAGTATTAAGCGTTTCTCCCATATGGAAAGCCCGTCTAAGCAGAATGCGAGCATGCGTCTGTAGCTCCGCCTCTTTGCCCTTGTATGGTATTGCCTGGGTTGGTGCAATGACGCGCGAACAAAAAGGTGACGGTCGGCCACGCCTTCTGGTAGCTTCTTTTGGGTTCTTCATAAACCTATGGGTGACGTCACGGATACTACGTCCATATCTTTTACAGTCTATGGGAAACACCCATACACACTCATTCACACACATACACTACAGACAATTTAGCTTACCCAATTCACCTATAGCACACGTTTTTGGACTTGTGGGAAAAAACGGGAGCACCCGGAAGAAACTCACGCCAACACGGGGAGTACATGCAAACTCCACACAGAAATGCCAACTGACCCAGCCGAGGCTCGAACCAGCAACCTTCTTGCTGTGAAGCAACATCACTACCTACTGCACCCCCCGCCGTGTGTATTTTATTACATTTTATTTTAATTTATCATATTTTTTCTGCATAAAAATCGGCAAAACAGGTAAATATTAAAAACGTGTATAATTGAATATTATTCATTCATTCATTTTCTTGTCAGCTTTGTCCCTTGCGGGGTCGCCACAGCGGAATGAACCGCCAACTTATCCAGCACGATTTTACGCAGCGGATGCCCTTCCAGCCGCAACCCATCTCTGGGAACTTCCACACACACATTCACATTCATACACTATGGACAATTTAGCTTACCCAATTCACCTGTACTGCATGTCTTTGGACTGTGGGGGAAACCGGAGCACCCGGAGGAAACCCACGCGAACCCAGGGAGAACATGCAAACTCCACACAGAAACGCCAACTGACCCAGCCCAGCCGAGGTTCGAACCTGCGACCCAGCGACGTTCTTGCTGTGAGGCAACAGCACTACCTACTGCGCCACTGGGTTGCCCTAATTGAATATTATATTTCTTAAATAACATAATATTTATATATCATAATTAAATGCTATATAAAAGATTTGGACATTATGATTTGATATCATTGTGATGTTATTCTCATGAAAACGTATAAAATAAATAAATATGATTTATTAATAAAGTAATAAAATTTTATTTTGCTACATTTTATTTTGTTTTTGAAATATTTTTTATCATTTTATTTTATTACATTTAATTTTAAAATGTAATAAAATATAAAATATTTGGTTATTATGATTTGATATCAGCAGCACAGTGATGCAGTGGGTAGCACAATCGCCTCACAGCAAGAAGGTCACTGGTTCGAAAACAAGACCAAAAACATGTGGCATAGGTGAATTGGGTAAGCTGGGGCCTGTTTCAGAAAGGAGGTTAAGTGAAAACTCAGAGTATTTTAACCCTGAAATGAGAGAAACTCTGGGTTTTCCGTTTCAAAATGGCAGGTTTGTCAAACTCGAGAAAGCAGGGTAAGTCAAGCCTGTTTCTGAAAGAGAGGTAACTTTATCTCAGAGTCAGTTACTGTGGTAACTTACTCTGTGAACCTAACCTGGTCAGGAGCAGGTTTTATTCTCTAAACTCAGAGTTTCTGTCGGTCTTCTCCACTTTTTTAAAGACGAATCGGTATTTCTCACCTTAGCCTTACATTTCCACACACCTATTTTAATGTGCATTTTGGATATGCGCATAAAAAATTGGTTGATGAAAACGCCAAGATGCACATAACTTTTGAAAATAGGCATAATAAACATATGCGCATAACTGAGTAGGAGAAACTTTTTATTCGATAAGAAAAGATGTGCATAAACTATGATGGAAACACTTTTACTGAACAAATTCCAGTATACGTATTAAAAAAGGTTTCTTATAAGAGATCATATGATGATGAAAATGTGTGTGAATGGATAAACCAGCAGGCTGAGCACACTGTAAAACATCTGAAATGTTGTTTTGGTCATTCTAAAACGCCTTAACCGTTTCAGTATTATTATATTATTAATTACCTCCAGAGAGTCTGCAGCGTGTCAAGAGCGTCTGTTCTCTGTGTCTCATGCGCATCTCAAACGCCACCACGCGTTCAATGTGTGTCGGCATTGTCTTCTGAGGCACAAGTCATTTATTAAATAAAAAACAGGTTCACGCAGTTTCGTCTACCGCAGTAAATTCTGTTTTTACTGTTGATATTTGGCGACAGTTAATCAGCAAGTGACAATTTTGTTCTCTTTGACTCGTTGGATGGAAACGCTGCTTTACTCGCACATCTTTTATGCGATATTCCAGTTTTGCACATAAATTTAATTCGCATTTTTGGATGGAAACATAGCTAATACATTTCAGTCACACAAAGAACAAAGTCACGTACGAGAATAGCTTGTCCTTTTTTAATAATTAATTAGCCTAAATTCACTGACCTTCCACAGGCACATGTAACGTTACTAACTAGATTAATTGTATTATTACTCCTTCTAAAAACTATTTTTTTTTAGTTCTGCTTACATTATAAATATCATATCATCCTCTACCACTCAAACAATAAAAAAGGCAGACACACAAGTGCACTTAAATCTATTAAAACTGATCAACGTGTGTAAAAGTGGGAACCTTAAATTAAACATTTCCACTGAACATTAAGCTAAGGTTATCTGCATTCTTGTTTTGTCAGATTTGTTGTAGAAATGCACTAGCCTATTTTATGTAATTTTATGCAATTTTCTCTGTTTCACTGATGCAGTGGTGTTGCTTTTTTAAATATATGGTTATATTTGCTATAACTTTGCATGAGCACATCAAGTTCAGCTGGAGAACTCGTAATATCTGCGCTCCATTGATAATGCCTTTTTATAGTTGCGGTGTGCGCGCTTAACTCTGAGTTGGTCTACTCAAAGTTGATTGACCCAACCCAGATCAGCTATTCTGAAACCGAAAACTTTTTAATCTCTTGGTAAATCAACTCAGAGTTCAAGTTTAAACTCCGAGTTGGTTGAACCTCCTTACTAAAACAGGCCCCTGAATTTGCCGTAGTGTATGTGTGTAAATGAATGTGTATGGATGTTTCCCAGTGATGGGTTGCAGCTGGAAGGGCATCTGCTGCAGAAAACATATGCTGGATAAGTTGGCGGTTCATTCCACTGTGGCGACCCCAGATTAATGAAGGTACTAAGCCGCAAAGAAAATGAATGAATGAATGATTTGATATCATTGTGATGTTATTCTAATGAAACTGTATTTAAAAAAATATTAATTATTTATTAATAAAAGTAATAAAATAATAATGCTAGTGTGTATTTTATTTTGTTACATTTTATTTTGTTTTTAAAATATATTTTTAGCATTTTATTTTATTACATTTAATTTTAATTTATCTTATTATAATTAAATGCTATATAAAAGATTTTGTAACGGAGGGTCTGAGACAATATTAGAATCCATATGCAGAAGTTTAGGCAGAGACAGCAACGTATAAACAGGCAAATAGTTGGCAACATGTAAGCAGTCCAAACCAATCAACATACACAGGGGCAAATCCAGAAGAAGTAGTAAGAGTGTAGGCAGAAGTTCAGCATCACAACAATCAGTCCAAAACAGATCAAGAGGGCAAAGACAGAGAACGTACGTGATCAAGGCAGGCAGGGTCATACACAGGATAGCAGTCATGAAAGTAACTTGGAACAACGCTTGGTAAGGCATGTAAACTGGCAATACTTCGCAAGGAAGCATGGCCTGAGCTCTCACTGAAATACTGCACAAACAGGAAGTAACCACAGAGCGAGCGGAGCTGAGTCAGTAGTCGGGCGAGGGCTCCCTCTGCTGGCGTGGCGTTTCAGATTTGGACATTATGATTTGATAGCATTGTGATGGTTTTCTCATTTAAATTTATAAATTAAATAAATGTTAAATATTTAATAATAAAATAATAATGCTGGTATGTATTTTATTTTATTGTTTTTTAATTCTTTTCATATTTTATTACATTTTATTTTAATTTATCATATTTTTTCTTCACAAATAGACAAAACAGACAAATATTTGAGATAGATTTCAATATTGTATTTATTAAATATTATAATGATTATAATTTATAATTAAATGCTATATTAAAAATTTGGACATTATGATTTGATATCATTGTGATGGTTTTCCCATTTAAATGTATAAAATAAAAATGTTAGTATTTATTTTATTTTGTTACATTTTATTTTATTTTTGAAATATTTTTATCATTTTATTTTATTAAATTTTATTTAAATTGATCATATTATAATTAAATGCTACATAAAATATTTGGACATTATGATTTGATATCATAGTGATGGTTTTCTCATTTAAATTTATAAAATAAATAAATATGAATTATTAATTAGTAAAATAACAATGCTGGTATGTATTTTATTTTATTCTTTTTTTTATTATTATCATATTTTTATCATTTTATTTTATTATATTTTATTTTAATTTATCATATTTTTTCTTCACAAATAGGCAAAACAGGCAAATATTTGAAATAAATATATATATAATTAAATATTAAAATTTATTAAATATTATAATGATTTTATATTATAATTAAATGTTGTATAAAAGATTTGGACATTAAGATTTTTTAGCATTGTGATGATATTCTCATTTAAATGTGTAAAATAAATAAATGTTATTATTTATTAATAAAGCAATAAAATAATAATGCTAGCATGTGTTTTATTTTATTACATTTTTTATTTGATCATATTTTTTCATCATAAATAGGCAAAACAGGTAAGCATTTTAAATAAATATATCCGTAAATATTATATTGATTAAATAGTATAATAATTAAATATTATATAAAAGATTTGGACATAATGATTTGATACAATTTTTTATAACAATTATTAATATTATAATTATTATTATTATTATACATTGGGATGTTATTCTCATGAAAATGTATAAAATAAAACAATGTTATTATTTATTTGTTATTATTATTTTAATTGTTATTATTATTATCATTATTATTATTATATTTATTTCTGTTATTATTATTATTATTTTAATTGTTATTATTTTTTATATTATTATTATTCATATTATTACTATTATTATTAGTAGTAGTAGTAGTAGTATATTTGTTTTATTTCCATTACATTATTTTAATTATTATTATTATTATTATTATTATTATTATTATTATTATTATTATTTTAATTGTTATTAATATTACTACTATTATTATTTTAATAATATTTATAATAATAATAATAATAATAATAATAATAATAATAATAATAATAATAATAATAATAATAATAATAATAATAACAATAATATTATATTTATTTATTTATTTTATTAATTTCCCTTTCCGTTTTTCTTCCACACAGACTGAAGCCTTAAAATCATGTTTGTATGTAAGTGTCTCCAGTAGGCGCTGTTCTTCAGGGTGTCCTGTCAGCTCTTCACAATTAGCGGCGTTTTATTCAATCCCATCTGCTCTCTGAGTCACTCATATGAATATTTGTTTTTTTCTGCCATTACTCACTGCTGCTTCACAAACTCTGCATCCTCACATGAAGTTTGACTGCGCTGAATCACCATTGATTCTGTTATATAAACCACAGAAGAAGAGGACGTCATGTTCACCTTAATGACCTCACTTCCTGTTCAACTCACTAAACAGCAATGGAGAAGTCAAAAAAATGGCAAGTTTAAATAAAAATAAATAAGACACGAGTATACTGCAACACACTAAAATAATGCTTTTCCTATTTAGAGTTTGTCTTGTTTCTAGTCCAAATATATAAATATTTTTAAATCAAGAAACATTTCAAGACAAGCAACAAATATTGCATTGATTTCAGAGAAATACAAGTCAAAGTTAAGTGAGTTTTTTCCTTAAAGAGCCCCTATTATGTGTTTTTGAAAATGACCTTTCATGTAGTGTGTAACACAGCTCTAAGTGAAGTGAAATATCCAGCTAAAGCTTAAATCTGAAAGTGGACAGTTTTTAAAACTATTAATTCATCTATAAAAGAGTCGACTCATAGTGGTTTAAACGAATCGTCTTGATAACGATTCTTTAGCCGTTTCGGCGTTACGTAGACGCGAAACATAATGGTTGCGCGCGCAGACCCACGAATTTAAACCTGCGGCCCCGCCCACTAACACAGCAGCTAAGAGAGGAAGATAAACAGATCCTGAAGTCATGAGTCATGAAGACGCTGTGCTTAGCTGGATATTATTGGAAGTTTGAGGGAAAGTTTGTGTTATATTCTCTACCCAAAGATGAAGCTGTGAAGAGTCAGTGGTTGAGGTTTATTTTTTTTTGCAAAAAAGGAAGGATCAGAAAAGACTACTGATGTACGAGACTTTGACAGAGCTCCACAGGAACTATCAATACACAGCTCATGGATTATTTCTCCATTTTGTAATGAGGGTTGGTGATCGTTGGGAAAAGCAGAGTTTAGGTAAGCCATGACAACATACAAAACTTATACATATCGCGACTAAAACCACGCTAAAAACGCAACGCGTGCCGCATTCTTTTCGGATTTAAACGTGTTTGTGAGCTTGCAATCCTGTCGTTTGTCATGTGTTTAACTGAACTGCTTTAATGCACTCATGCACACACAAAAAATCCGGGAGACTGGGGGAACGTGAGGACCATGAGGGAGGGGGTGCGAATCGCGGATGAACGGGAGAACCGGGGGAGTTCACGGACGCCGCCCTCACTATTCTATGGAGGCGCGACACTAATAACACTGGTGAGAACCGGGTACTGTATTCTGTGGTGTCAGTAACTAATGTGAAGTTGTTTCTTTAATATACATTGTTATGTATTCTTTTTTTGAATGTTTCTGTTAAGGACTTATTTTTGTGTTGTGTTCTTTGAGGAGGAGGATAATGTGTGTGTGTGTGTGTGTGTGTGTGTGTCTGTGTGTGTGTGAAAAAGCAGGTAGAGCAGAGTTGCCAGATTGGGCGGTTTCCCATTCAATTGAACTGTTTTTAACTCGATTGTGTGGGTATAAACACTTATCGTGTTTTTCGCGACTGTCACAACCGTGTTTTCCAGATGAGTGGGCGGGGTTTTTTTGCATTTTGGCGGGTTTTGGATAGTTTTTGGGCTGGAATCAGTCAGCTACATCTGGCAACACTAAGGTAGAGTATGACAGGCTAGGAGACGCATGTCGTTTTCCTCCCCAGTTCTTTGAGTTTTTGCTTAATAAAATAGTTAGTCGACCGTAATTTTAAGCCGATCGTCTGTATTTACATTCACCCACTGCCGAAATCCACGCCTCACAATAATATGAAGCGTGTATGCACTCTGACTACTTCTATATTGTTGATAAGCTGTGCTGGGCATTTCACTCTGTCTCGTGCTGAACGCTGTCGAAACGCAAAAGGCTGTCATCGGGCCAATCAGCGCAGATTAGCTTCACGCTAAGGAGGGGTTTGGGAACAAGTGAATCACTAAACGATTCATATGGGAGTCGCTGAGAAAATTAGGTAAAAATAAATGCAGATTATAAGGCCATGAAAGTGTTTTTTGACCTTGCATGCATATTAGACTGTTGCTGGAGACCCTTACAACCAAAATATGACCCTATTTAATGTATAATAGGGGCTCTTTAAAACAAGCTAAATAATGTTGTTTTCGCTGTGAAAGTTCATTTTGCTTACCCCAATGGCAGATTAGCTTGCTTGTTTGAACACTACACTGTCAGTGAGCGCCATCTTTCAGGTGAGACGTTAAACCGAGGTCCTGACTCTCTGGGGTCCTTAAAAATCCCATGGCCCTTCTCGTAAAGAGTAGGGGTGTAACCCCGGTGTCCTGGCCAAAATTGCCTTCATTGGCCTCCTAATCATCCCCATCCACCGAATTGGCTCTATGACTGTCTCTCCACTCCCTCTATCTGTGTGGTGAGCGCGCTGGCGCAGTTGTCCTGTGGCTGCCGTCATATCATCCAAGTGGATGCTGCACACTGGTGGTGGAGTGGAAAAGACCCCCCTCATGATTGTGAAGGGCTTTGGGTGTATGGCCAGACACTATAAATGCGCTACATATGAATACAAATTACATTACATAATGAAAAACTCACTTAAACTGTAAAAAATTGCTGTAAAATTTACAGTATTCTGGGCAGTATTCAGTATTTTGGTTTGCCAATAATATTGTCAAATTCACAAGCACACTGTAAATGAACAATTATAATTGTGTTGTAGTTTTACAGCATATTTGTAATTACTAATTTACAGTTCGCTTGGAAATTTTACAGTATGACAGGCTATTTTTATAGTATTGTATATATAGTACAGTACACTGTAAATTAACAAATACTAGTTGTCAAGGAGTTTTGACCATTCCAGTGATTCTGTAATTAAAAGTTTGTGTATTAAAAGTGAATACAAATTTTACAAACCAAAAATTGTCAGTCTAAAATGACCAAAGACTACCAGAGGGTTAAAAAGTATATTTATTTTGTAACATTTCTGACTAAAAATGAATTATAAATTAATTTATTATTATTTATTATTATTATGTATTTTACTAATTTTATTATTATTATTATTATTATTATTATTATTATTATTATTATTATTATTAATTTGTTTATTTTACTAATTTTATTTCCATTATTATTACTATTATTATTATTATTTATTTATTTTACTAGTTTCATTTCCATTATTATTATTATTATTATTATTATTATTATTATTAGTGTTATTCATATTATTATTAATATTAGTATCATTATTATTATTATTATTATTATTATTATTAAATTTATTTTACAAATTTCACTTCCATTTTTATTATTATTAATATTATTATTTTACAAATTTTATTTCCATTTTTATTATTATTATTATTATTATTGTTGTTATTATTATATTTTAATAATTTAACTTTCACTTTTATTATTATTGTTATTATTATTATTATTATTATTATTATTATTATTATTATTATTATTATTATTATTATTATTATTATTATTACTGCGGCCATTTATAACAAGCAATATGTTAAATTGCATCAGGGTTAAAAAGTATATTTATTTTGTAACATTTCTGACTAAAAATGAATTATAAATTAATTTATTATTATTTATTATTATTATGTATTTTACTAATTTTATTATTATTATTATTATTATTATTATTATTATTATTATTATTATTATTATTATTATTATTATTATTTATTTATTTCACTAGTTTTATTTCCATCATCATCATAATCATCATCATTATTATTATTATTATTATTATTATTATTATTATTAGTGTTATTCATATTATTATTAATATTAGTATCATTATTATTATTATTATTATTATTATTATTATTATTATTATTATTATATTTATTTTACAAATTTCACTTCCATTTTTATTATTATTAATATTATTATTTTACAAATTTTATTTCCATTTTTATTATTATTATTATTGTTATTATTATATTTTAATAATTTAACTTTCATTTTTATTATTATTGTTATTATTATTATTATTATTATTATTATTATTATTACTGCGGCCATTTATAACAAGCAATATGTTAAATTGCATCTTTCTCTAAAAACATGTAAAAGACATGCAGGCTCATGGAAAAAAAGAGGCGGATGAATATGAGAAATGAATATTTTCCTGCAAGTGTTCACAGTTAAAAGTCAATGTCAGGAGCACTTGATTTGCTAAGAACTGCTTTTATCAGCTCATTGACCTTAATTCTGTGTGATAAGATGCTTTGGGACTCTCGGAGAGCTGCTGTAAAGGCAGAATGACCTGATGTCATCTGAGGAAAAACGTGGCCATGATTCTCCTGTAATGATTGTCTGGTCTACAATGGAGAATTCCTGCTCTTCCATAATCTGTGACGTCTGCTTCATTCACAGCATTTCCAGAGCAATTATGTAATGCTGAGTTCAGACTGCATGAGTTTAGCCCCGATTTTGACTCGCCGACAGGTTTTGAGAATCGCAGACAATTGCCTGAAAAATAAATGGTAAATCGGTGCTCGTTCACATGAGTAACAATCACACTGTGTGAACTATCAAAGATACTATCTGAGAGAATCGGCCATAAGTTGCAGACACCTGTGAGATATTTGACATGCTAAATATCTGGAGCTGTCAGCAATTCAAAATCACGCCGTGCGTAATGTGTTCTGATTGAAAATAACATCGGCGATTACCCACAGCCAATGAGAGAGCAGCATCCACTAGCATTGGGTACCTGCAGACCAGCGGGAGGTTGAGGAAGGAGTTAAAAGAGCTTCTTTTCAGTCTACTTGGACCCAAGAAATGGAGGAAAAAAACTAGTGTAAATTTGGCAGAAGCATCCATGTTTGTTTGACGTGTCATCTAAGCAAGACCACAACTGGGTAAAAAAGGAAATAAGCTGGAGAGAAATTGCTAATTCCCTTCAAAAGCCAGGTGAGTAAAATAAGTACATTTTCTACCCTACTAAAGGATTCGTTGTCATTATTAATAACAAAAGATATACAGTTGAAGTCCGAATTATTAGCCCCCATGAATTATTAGCCCCCCTGTTTATTTTTTTCCCCAATTTCTGTTTAATAGAGAGAAGATTTCTTCAACACATTTCTAAACATAATAGTTTTAATAACTCATTTCTAATAACTGATTTATTTTATCTTTGCCATGATGACAGTAAATAATATTTAACTAGATATTTTTCAAGACACTTCTATACAGCTTACGGCTAATAATTTTGACCTTAAAATGGGTTTTAAAAACTTTAAAACTGCTTTCCTTTTAGCCGAATTAAAAAAAAAAAAATACTTCCTCCAGAAGAAAAAATATTATCAGACATACTGTTAAAATTTCCTTGCTCTGTTAAACACCATTTAGGAAATGTTTAAAAAAAGAAAAGAAAATCAAAGCGGGGCTAATAATTCTGACTTCAACTGTATGACGTGACCCCACGTTGTTTCCATGTCACTTCTCACGTGTGTTTGGTTGTGACAAAGTTGTCGGCGATTCTCAAAAGTCCTGCAGTGTGAAAACCCCTGTTGCTGATCCATCTTGCAACGTAAACATAGCAGCGATGAAACCATACCGCGTGAAAACATCTGTGATGCGACTACATTGAAAATCATGCAGTCTGAGCTCAGCATTAGTAACAATAACTGATGATGGGCTGTTGAAATATTAAAAAACATTTACGCACATCTGAGGCATACCTGTCAACATTAAAAAAATTACTAAATATGTTCATCTGGAGCTGTTTCATTGTAAATAAGCAGTTAAATGGTCAGTAATATGTTTTACTGTTATTATTTACAAAAGAAAAAATTAATAGTATACATCAGCAGCAAATACATTAGCAAACATTTTATCTTAATTAAAATGAATAGCTATTATAAAAAAATAGAATCAAGATATCATATCTCATTAATCTTTTCTTCACTGTATAACTTACACATTAAGAGCAAGGAATGAATGTCATTTATTTGGATTTTTCATTTGATCACATTAAATAACAGAGCTGTCACTTTAAAAATGCACACATCTAACGTTATAATACAAGCATTTGATTGCTTTACTAACTTTTAATGCTCATTTAGGACAAAATTAGCTGTGTTTAAAAAAAAACCACCAAGATCGACATTTTTAGATGTTATTATTATTATTAATTATGTGTATATGTCTGTTCAAACACGCACCCAAAACCCAGACTTTCGCTCCGCTTCAAATCGCGTCTATTTATCACTATGGAGCGCGTCAGCTGACAGTCACTCACCGCTATATTACTGTTTTGAGGATTGCATAGGAGGGGTGACGGCACCTGTAATGAAAAGTAAGGGAATCCCACTGCTTTTATATTTATTTTAAAGTGTTTTCATGCCTAAATAAAACGAAAGCACAGAACAGAGTCACATTTAAGAGCAAAGGGCGGCCCCTGGTGGTTTGGCGGTATGGGTTGCGTATAGGGAGGCTCGGCTCTTTAATGTTTATTGCAACCCTTCAGAGAAAGACTGAAAATAAGAGAGAAATACGGGGAAACCTTTACGGGATAATAGCGGGATAGAACTGTAAAATATGGGAGAATGCTGGGAAAAACGGGAGGGTTGACAGGTATGATCTGAGGTGGTGATGCAGCCGCAATGTGAAGCGTTCAAACTGTCTTGTTGCGATTAATTGCTGAAGTTTTCTCACGGTTTATGTAATTATCTTGATATTGATCTAATTTTTCATTCATTCATTTTCCTTCGGCTTAGTCCCTTATTTATCAGAGGTTGCCACAGCGGACCTCTATTCCAGCATATATTTTACACAGCGGATGCCCTTCCAGCCACAACCCAGTACTAGGAAACACCAAGGGCGAAGATTCGTTCTTGACATTGGTAAGGACATACAGTTGAAGTCAGAATTATTTGCCCCCCTTTGATTTTATTTTCTTTTTTTAAATATTTCCCAAATTATGTTTAACAGAGCAAGGAAATTTTCACAGTATGTCTGATAATATTGTTTCTACTGGAGAAACTCTTTTTTGTTTTATTTCGGCTAGAATAAAAGCAGTTTTTAATTTTTTAATAACGATTTTAAGGTCAAAATTATTAGCCCCTTTAAGCTATATATTTTTTTCGATAGTCTACAGAACAAACCATCATTTTACAATAACTTAATTACCCTAACCTGCCTAGTTAACCTAATTAACCTAGTTAAGCCTTTAAATGTCACTTTAAGCTGTTTAGAAGTGTCTTGAAAAATATCTAGTCAAATATTATCAGTTATTAGAAATGAGTTATTAAAATGTTATGTTTAGAAATGTGTTGAAGAAATCTGCTCAAAGTTAAACATAAATTGGGGAGAAAAATAAACAGGGGGGCTAATAATTTTGACTTTTGCACAAATTGTTTTTACGCTTTTAAAAAACATGAATAAAGTACTAAATACTATAAAATAAACACAAACATGTAATAATACAAATAACAATTAATGATTAATTCCATGCTGCAATAGTCAATTAGCATGATTTTACTGTAATCTGCCTTTTAGGAGGTATGAACAGAGAAATTTAGAGAGGTGTGTAATGCAGTTTCACTGTTTATCCCGATTATTAAAATTTAAACTGAATTTCGATTAATTGCACCGCCTTGGTTAATAGCATTAAAGTGAACTCATAGCAAACTTGACTTTAACCCTTTGTGCACAAGTAGGTTACTAAGGGTTGAAGGAGCATTATTTTATTTTGAAGTCGATTCAATTATTGGTAGGGACATTCTATGCCCATACACACTCATTCACACACACTCATACACACTATTTGGTTTATTCAATTCCCCTATAGTGCATGTGTTTGGACTGTGGGGGAAACCGGAGCACCTGAAGGAAACCCACGCCAACACGGGGAGAACATTGTCCAACTGGCCCAGCCGGAACTCAAACCAGCGTCCTTCTTGCTCTGAGGCCACAGTGCTAACCACTGTGCCACCATGCCGCATGACCTAATTATGTAAGAAATAAAAACTGATGATAGGCTGTTGAAATATTAGAAAATTTTATGCACATCTGAGGTGGTGATGCAACCACAATGTGAAGAGTTCAAATTACTTGGTTGCAATTAATTGCTGAAGCTTTTATGACGGTATATGGTAGGGTTGGCGATGTTGACCAGTTTGGCATCGTACGATGTCTAATGTGGACATCGGCGATAGACGATGCCATTGTCGTCGTAGGCGGAGGTGGTTGTTGTTAAATAACAATTAATTCATAACGAACTAATTAATTGTAGCCTACCGTTTTTACTACCTGACCCACAGGGTCTTTGCTTTACCCATAATCAGGGCCAGACGGAATCTGCGGATGTTTTTTGCTATTTCTGCGGAGAATTTTGGTAAAAATCTGCGGATTTCTGCAGGATTATTTTGGGAGTATCATAACTAAAACCTTAATATGTTAAATAAAAAATAATATCTTTTTAACTTGTATTTAATGTTTAAAATGCAAATCCAATTAGATTAACAGTAAATATTTAACTTTAAGTAAATAAACAGAATTAATAATGGGCTAAAAATCTGCGGAAATCTGCGGAAAATCTGCAGAAAATCTGCGGAATTCTGCGCGCGCAGATTCCAAGTGGGCCTACCCATAACCAAACCATAAATAAATAAAGTTACACACAGATTACCACCTGTCAATCACTTTTTTTTCGTGGGACTCTGGCATGAATAGGCGGAGTGATCTGTGTCCTTATAATGGCTTTTCCTACAGCTGGTGGAGGAGACGAGAGTTTGTTTGGAGTTCACTGTAATTTGTGTTGTAATTTATGATGAACTTCCTTATTTTATTATTATTATGAGGAAATAATAACAAGTAAAGATGCTAGTGCTCGACAGTTTTGGTCGCATATGTGCCTGAAATTTTATGCGACCTAAAAATATATTTGGAAGCATTTGTGCGAGTGCATAAATTGTTGCCGTGCGACCTGTTTTCACTGCAAAATCCTCACCGCGTGCGCGGATTTAGGAGACATTTATGCAGAATGCATCTTTGCAACTAAAAACGCCAAAAGCAGCGCTCAGGAACAGATTAAAACAGTTGTCATGTGAACTTGCTGAAGTAAAAAAGCCTGCAATGCTTGCCCCGCCTTTGCGCTCTTCTTATTGGCCCACTGCTCTAGAACTGAACGCGAATGGATTGGTTAATATCAGCTGTCAATCACTCAGTCAATGCCTTCTGCCTTCAGATGAAGGTAGCTACAACCGCGAAAATGTGAAGCGCTGAAGATGAGAGAATGAAAATAACACTGACATAATTTGTTTTAGAAACCACTTAAAGTTACTAATAATGGCACATCTTATTAGTGATCATGTGCTGAATGTTAATCCACCATTTAAACTTTTCCAAGAGTGGATAAAAGACTTCCAGTGGCTTCAAGTTTGCTATGAAAATAACTAAAGCCAGTCACTGTAAAGTCTATGGGATGGGGTTTGCAGGTAACAGCGTTTGCCACTGAATCTACACATTTTAAGCGCGAGAGGTGCTGTATAATCCTTCATTTAATCCTCATGATGCTGTCAGCCGTGCAAGCGGCAGCTATATGTAAAATTTAACACAGCACATGAAAAGACCGTTACTGCTATTAAGATGACATGCAAATAATAAGTTATATATTAATATAAATGGGGGGCTGGGCGATGGTTCGCAATGCTGGCTCAGCATCGTGAAGTTTGTCGGTCATCGGCGATGGCATCGTCTATTGGCCCAACCCTAGTATACGATATTATCACGATATAGACCATTTCAACGTGGTGATGTCATTGGCCCTTAAACATTTCCTGCTTGTTATCAAGCTATTTTATAACTGTAACAAGAGGCAATTCAATCTTAACTTCATGTTAAAACAGCTATCATAACATTAATTATAAATATGTGGCTCTTTTTGGATTCTCAGAAGCTATAGAAATTAAAAATGTAAAACAGGAAATACGTTGGGACCATTGTTTTTGTTTACATCCCTCAAAATGGTCTATTGACCTAAGCTGAAAATAAAAGGTTACTTTAACAGGTATAATAAGAAAGAAATACTCAGTGTATTGTTAAAGTGTATATACATGTTCAGAGAAAAAAGGGGGCCTATTATGCACAAGTCGTGTGGCAGCAGTGTGTGAAAATAACCAGCTTCTAATGGGAAAAATGTATTCATTTTACATTTTATAATACTGTAGACTTGATAAAAACAGTCCGCAGAAACACTTTCACACTCTCCCTTTGTACGTGTCATCAGAGGGGAAAACCCCCCGCCCATTAGTGACGATCTCTCCCTCATTAGCATAGGACATTAGTCTTCTTTTTTAATCTGCCACTATGCGGACACACAGGCATTTGTAGCTCTGCCCTCTTTTGAAAAGAGCATAATCTCATTTGAATTTAAAGCGACAGTCACTAAAAAGGCCTCAATTAGGATCAAAACCTAAAAGCTGCAGTTTCAGAGAGTTATAAAACATTATGTGTGTGGTATTTTGAGCTGAAACTGCATACACACTCTAGGGACATCGGAGACTTATTTTAGACCTTGTTAAAAGGGGCATAATAGGTCCCCTTTAAACAAATTTAATTGCAAAAAAGACGACAAAGCCATTTATTGTGTTTTGATGTGATTTTTTGACTGTTGTAGCTGTAAAATAACTGAAATCATCCAGCGTAGTGATATGGAGCTGCAATGTGCTCAAAACCTGCCGGAACAACTTTAGCTGTGCGTTGACCTGAAAATAACAGCACACTTTCATCATGTTCATCAGCCAATCAGAATCAAACAGCATGTGTAAATTGTTAGAAAAAAAAGGCAAGAAGAAAACAACAACAACAAGATGTTTCTAGGGCTGGACAATAATTCGATATCAATATATATCGCGATAGAATTTTTTTCAATAACGGTGATATGATTTTTAAACCCATTTCCGATATTTCGATATAAATTTGCATATATATAGATATATATATTATTATTTATATAAGATCTTATACATGTGTCACTTGTCACTGAATGACGTTCAGTGCTCAGCCGTCAGAAAGAGCGTGATCTGATCTCACTTACGTGATGACGAACAACACAGACACGCTGCCAGCGCTCAGCACAGCAGTTGGTTAAGCTGCGCCGCAGAAAGTTTTAGCTACAAAATGAGTGCTCTGAATACAGATGCGAATGAACAAGCTTCCACAAGTAAGAATTCAGACGAAATAGTTGATAAGAAAGGAAAGACTAATGCTGTGGTCTGGAAGTGGTTCGGCTTTTTAAGGGTGCTTTCACACTTGGTTCAATTGCCTGGACCGTACCCAAGTTCGATTGTCCCCCCTTGCCACCTTCTCGGTTGGTTTGTGTTCACACTGTCTTTTTTCCTTCTGAACCCCGGTACGCTTGCGTCATAGAGCTGCTGTTTTGTTTACTGCTGTTGCTAGGTGACGGTCACGAAAGCAAATTGCCAAAATGGAGACTTCCGCACATCGCGGTCGATTTGCTTTTACTGAATCTTTTAGTTTTGGACATACAGAAAGCGACTCGCGTCTGTCTGCCGCAAAAATATTACAAACATTCAGAACATCACACAGTGTCTGCAGAAGCTGTTTCTGGAGGAGACAAGCAGACATCACTGTGTATCACTGTGCTTTGCTCAGTCCCTCTTGTCACCAAGGTACAATACGTGGCGCACACACACGAATGAACGTTATGAAAACGATAGTTTGTTGTACAGTTGCCGGTTCACTTACGCTATTTGGTACGATTGCATTCATACTAGAAGTGAACCGTACCAGAGTTCGCATGAACCGTACCCCAGACCACCTCTTTCAGGCGGACTCGGGTACGGTTCACGGGTGCGCACCCGAGTTCAGAAGACACGTTCACACTAGCTAAACGTACCGTACTATGACGTCAAACGAACCCGGGTGCGGACCAAAAGTGCTAGTGTGAAAGCACCCTAAGTTTCGGTAAACTTAGTTTCGGTGTTTTGCAAAGTGTGCCAGAGAGTGTAGTTGACTAGCGGCGGCAACACATCAAATCTGTTTCACCATTTGAAGCAGTTCCACCCGATAAAACATACAGTAAAGTTAGCAACAGATTCGCAGATTCGTATTTTCCGGATCAATAACTCATGACCGAAACATTGTTCCTACACAAATAGCACATTTTTTTTAAACTGTCGCAATGTATACAACCACCTACAACCTTATTTTCCTAAAAATGAGCTTTCCTACGCGCTGGACGCATTATATTGATCTCTATGCGCAGGCGGCAAAGAGACCGATCCTTAGGGACCGTCTACAAAGAGCAAAACGCAAAAAACAATACTACAAAAGCTGTCAATAACTTCCCTCTAACTCATTATACTGCCATCAAACTAGGGCTGGGCGGTTTTTTCGATTTTTTCGATTAATTCGAATTTACGTTTTAAGACGGTTTTATTTTTTACAAAATCGAAGAATCGCGATTTTTTTTATAAAAATATTAAAGCCACTTTCCCACTATCGTGCCAAACCGTTCTAAACTGTTAGACAACAGTGCTGAATTGTGCTGATTCTGTGTGTTGACGTCGCGGCTCTGTTGATGAGCTACCAGCTGATTTAGCGGAAGCGCGCCAGGGCGGACTTGCCATTGGGAACACCGGGACATATTCCCGCTAGAGCAACAACAGCTCCGCAGCCAGCTTCGCTAATGTTTCCCTATGATGTTTCCACGCGCGTCGTGCTGTTGTTCGCGTCCACGCAGCCGTCTGTCTCTCCCGCGCGAGCTGCGAGACGGGCTCGACAGGTGGAGTCACTTTTAGTCACTTATGCCCGCGCACCCATCGCTCCACACTTCAAAGCCCAGATGGCTGGTTTTGTATATTATACAATATATATTGTACCCACCTGAAGGACGGTACTGTATGAATTAAATCATAACCCATATATGCACCAATAAACAAGTAAAATGAATGAATGAATGAATAAAATAAATATGGATTCTTAAATGTCGGCAGTTTTTACTCCAAAAAATATCAATACATATCGACAAATGTTTTATAAAAATAACTTAAGCAATTTCCAACATTTCAGCTATAGGCCATTATACGATTCAGTTAAATATAAGATAGACATTTAAATATAGATAGATATGTAACAGGTTTTTTTTTTTTCACGGTGATCTTTAATATATACTGGGTGGTGTAGCTACGCACAAATATTTTCTAAAACGTCAAGCAGATATTTGTCTATAGCTCGTTAGTTATTTATGAAGACAAAAAATAATTAAAATAACAAAAATAAAACTATAAAATTACAAAGATAAAAAGAGCAGCATTCTGCTAAATATAGTCCTTTATATCCTGATATGCTGTGTTGTTTTATTCGTTTTTTTATATTTAACTTGATGCATTCGTTATTTAATGTTTAAATACTAAAATCGTTTAAATTGTTATATTTTACCATCAAAATGTAGTATATTTTATATCATTACCAACTTTTGATATAAAACCGCTGTTATTTTATTGATTGTTATGAAATAATTTAAGTGCTATATTTTTTATTAGTGAAAGTGCCCGCTCACTTTGACAAGGCCTGTCTAAATATATATTTCTGCCATGCCACTAATACAGATAAACTATTGTTGCATTATCATTGTTTATTTTTCTGTTATGTACAGAGATTTGAAATATTTATTTCCCCTCCAATCCTTTTTAATCTTCACATTACATTTTGGTCATTTTCTCTCCAAATAAAATTTGCCCAAAGCTGCACAACATATGACCTGCTGTGACTTCTATTGTAGCTATGTTTAGCATCCCTATATGAGAGAGTGCCATAACCGCGTTTAGTCACACGGTTGCTTTTCTTTTACAAGTGAGCATGAAAAAAACTAGTTTCAGCATTTATTTAAATTTAAATGAACAAGGTAAGCTGGTAAGGTAGTTACACAGTAAAAAAATTAATAAAAAAATAAATGAAAAAAATCGAAATCGAAATCGTGAATCGGTCAAACTTTATGAAAAAATCGAGATTTTTTTTTTTTGCCATATCGCCCAGCCCTACATCAAACTCAGATCACACGTCACTGCTGGTTAGACTACAACACTTATTTTTCTAAAAAACTATTTTGCATATTTTTATGAATTTTTATTATGAAAAATATTCAATAACTGTACTGTAAATTACTGTACTCTCACCAAATTCAGTTCACACATCACTGCTGTCCTGCTGGTTATACTACAACAATTATTTTTCTAAAAAACTATTTTGCATATTTTTTATGAATTTTTCTGAGAGCTTTATTTATTTGATAGTTTATTTCACATTTCTTGTTTGTATAGGCTAAATACAAATAAATAGTGAACAAATTTTTTGTACTGTTTTTATTTTTAAAAAGTTATAAGAGTCTGGAGGTATTATCGACTCTGCAAATTCACTTTGCAGACATTTGTAGGTACAGACATCCATTGTGTGCGTTCTTGGCAGTTTTTTCTTTCTTTTTAATATTGTCCATATCGATATCGGAATTATATCGTACGACCGAAATTAAGAAATATATCGTGATATAAATTTTTGCCATATTGTCCAGCCCTAGATGTTTCATACTTGTTTGAAAATTATGTAAGGAATATTTGATGACATCCTGTTGAATTATTAGTATATATAATGGTGAACGTGTGCCTGTAGAACCTCGGATGTCCATTATTTTCTAATACTTCAACAGACCAAAGTGGATTACACTGCTTATACTACTGTTCCGACACCTAAAGCCACTGCTCAGATGTTGTATTTCAGACATTTGTCATCAAACTGCTCCTGTGTGTAGCACTAGTTTCTTCCACATCTCCTCCAAAGCCTTCTGTTGTGTTTTGATGTGAGTTTTGACTGTTGTAGCTGTGAAATAACTGAAATCATTCAGCGTAGTGATATGGAACTGTAATGCGCTCAAAACCTGCCGGAACTACTTAAGCTGTGCGTTTATCTGAAAATAACCAAACGCCTTACAATGCTCAACAGCCAATCAGAATCAAGCATTCGATAGCCTAGAGTTCAGATTAAACATGCATCATATTTTCATGGATATGTTTCTTCATTTAAAGTGGGACATGATCTGGGTCTGCCAGACTCTGAGGCGATGTGAGCATTTGGCTGTCAGATCTCCATCTGGACAAAAGACTCAACCTCATTCCCTTCACAGAGCACAAGAAAAACTACAAACAAAATCAAGAGATGCATGTGTGCGCTTCATTCGTTTAAAGTCTCTGTTTACTACTTAGGAGTTTAAAGTGAATGTGTGTGTTTTTTGATGAAACTTGATGGTTTCTCTCGAGGTTTTTTTTCCCTTCACTTTCGTCAATTGGCGAAGTTTGTTCCTTTCCACTGTCGCCACTGGCTTGCTTGGATTGGGACTTGTGGAGCTGAACATCGATGGATTTGCTCTTCAGTGTTTGGACTTTCAGCAGTGAGAAAATTAAATCACACTGATCTGAACTGAACTTCAACTTTGAAAACTGGACTGACACCATTTCTGACACTAATTTACTATCATCTTCTATGTTAAGCTGCGTTGACACAGTCTACATTGTAAAAGCACTATAGAAATAAAGATGAATTGAAAAGATGACTAAAATGCTGTCAAAGTTTCATAGGAAGGTTAAGTCTTTGGCTTAGTCTCTATTTCAGAGGTCGCCACAGTGGAATGAACTGCCAACTATTCCAGCATATGTTTTACGCAGCGGATGCCCTTCCAGTGATAACCCAGTACTGGGAAACACCAATATACACTAACACACACACACACACACTCATGCACTACGGCCAGTTTAGGATATTCAATTGACCTCTAGCACATGTGTTTGGACTGTGGGGGAAACCCATGCCAACAAGGGGAGAACATGCAAACTCCACACAGAAATGCCAACTGACCCAGCCGAGATTCGAACCCGCAACCTTCTTGCTCTGAGGCCACAGTGCTAACCACTGAGCCACCGTGTCGCCCCTAACAGTTATCACTACACCTAATAATACTAAGAAAAATGTTACTTAAAAATAAGATTGTAATCTATGTCTTTTTTGTGTTTATGTTGTCATTTGAAAGTGTTTTTGTTCTGATTTGTTTGTATTGTTAATACTTTTTAAAAAATGTTACTTAAAAAATAAATAAAAGTAAATAAAAACTGTAAATAAAAAAAAAGAAAAGCATGTGAATAAATAAAAAATGTTGAATGTAATAATTATTTATATTATTAATTTTAAGTATATATAGGGGCGACGCAGTGGCGCAGTAGGTAGGGCTGTCGCCTCACAGCAAGAAGGCTGTTGGTTCGAGCCTCGGCTGAGTCAGTTGGCGTTTCTGTGTGGAGTTTGCATGTTCTCCCTACGTTCGCGTGGGTTTCCTCCGGGTGCTCCGGTTTCCCCAACAGTCCAAAGACATGCAGTACAGGTGAAATAGGTAGGCTAAATTGTCCGTAGTGTATGAGTGTGAATCAGTGTGCATGGATGTTTCCCAGAGATGGGTTGTGGCTGGAAGGGCATCCGCTGCGTAAAACATGTGCTGGATAAGTTGTCGGTTCATTCCGCTGTGGCGACCCCGGATTAATAAAGGGACTAAGCTGAAAAGAAAATGAATGAATGAAAGTATATATATTATTGCATTAAGTAATAAAAATAATAAGCAACATTTCCATTTCCAAAATGTCTAATCTAGCTCATGTGCTAAAATAATTTAAACTAATATTAAACGAAACAAAATCCGTTGACCTTAAAAAGAGTGTGTTGAACAAAATTAAAAAAATGCCTATTATTATTGTTTTTATTTACTATTATTAATTTTTGTATGTTCATTTATTCATTCATTTTCTTTTCGGCCTTTATTTATCAGAGGTCGCGCCACATCGGAATGAACCGCCAACTTATCCAGCATATGTTTTACACAGCGGATGCCCTTCCAGCTGCAACCCATCACTGGGAAACACCCATACACACTCATACTCTATGGACAATTTAGCTTACCCAATTGCATGTCTTTGGACTGTGGGGGAAACCGGAGCACCCAGAGGAAACCCACGCCAACACAGGGAGAACATGCAGACTCCACACAGAAATGGCAACTGAACCAGCCGAGGCTTGAACCAGCGACCTTCTTGTTGTGAGGCGACATCGTATCTACGTATCGCTGTCAACATTGCCAATTTTACATTGTCTTGTTTTTTTGTGAGTATGTTGTTGTATACTGCACTGTCTGTATTCTGCACTGTCTGTATTTTGCACTGTCGTTGTATTTACACTGTCTGTATTTTGCACTGTCTGGAGCCAGCACCTAAGCTTTTTTACTCATCATAGCACACGTGCTGCTGATGATGTGACAATAAAAGTGATTTGATTTGATTTGCAGTGCTACCCACTGCCCCACCGTGTCGCCAATTTTTGTATGTGTGCTTTTTTATTTATTGAGTTTATATTATTTATCTGTGTTTATTGGATTTATGATAGCAATATCTAATTACTGTAACTGCCGCAGTTGGGGAGAGAATGAAAATTTGCAATAACAAAATGTATAATCAAGGTCAAATCCTAAAATAATTAAAACTAATATTTAAATAAAACAAAACCCTTAAAAAAAAATGTGTATTCAGACAAAATTCAAAAGATGACATTTCTCATTAAAGAATAAATAATAATAAAATTTAAAGAATAAATGTTAAATAAAATGAATCTAAAACTGAAATTAAAACTGAAATAAATATAGCTTAAACCTACTAAGACATAGGGTTCTATTTTAACGGTCTAGGTGCAAAGTCTCAAGCGCAGGGCGCAAAAGCATTAAGGGTGTGTTTAAATCCACTTTTGCTATTTTAAGGACTGAAAAATACACTCTGCGCCGTGGCGCATGGTCTAACAGGGTTGAGCTTATTCTCTTAATAAGTTATGGGTGTGTTTTGAGAATAAACCAATCAGAGTCTCATCTCCTATTCCCTTTAAGAGTCAGTTGGATCGCGCCATGGCTCATTTGCTTTTTACATGGTGGACTTTGTAAGTGTAAAAACTGAACGCTTCACTAGCAAGAAAACAGTTAAACAGAGCTTCTGCAGTGCGAGGATAAAGAATGAGCCTCCTCCATTCAGCCTCTTTACTTTCACTTTCTTTTTCCCTCTTTCATAGATAAGGAAACAATGTTGTATGCACAGAGATCCATTAGCATACATAATTAATTTTGCTTGTTAAGCACAAAGATTTGTTTCAAAACTATTTCTAAATTCAGTTCTAATTTCCAGCAAATGAATAAATGCGCAATAATAATGAAGTGTGCTCAAAAAACTAAGTTATATCCAAACACGTGCTATGCCCCATCTGGTCCAAAAAACCTGACAGGTGGACAAATCTAAGCTTGTTTTTAATAAAACAAATATAAATATGCATATAATAAATAATAATATTAATAATAATAATAATTATTATTATTATAATTATTATTATTATTATTATACAAAAGCAATTTGTCATGAATAAACTGAAAAGGCCCCCAGAGATGAAGAAGGCATGGAGGCAGTGGTTTTTATATTTATGTAGGCTAGAAAATAATAATTTTTGTAATATTTTATTCCTTTAATTCTTTTTCATTTGTAAAGATATTTGTGTTTTGCTGTACATCCTGTCTGTTTTAATGTGCAAGCGAGGCGCACAACTAACGCGCTCTGCGCTGGACTTTAGACCTGCTTTCAGCTGGTCTAATGCGAAGTCTATTTTAATTCCTCAAAAAAGCAACACACCAACAATGCGCCTTAACACACCTCTTTTCTAGACCGGAACACCCATGAGTCCACAAAGTGGTGCAAATGGATTTGCTATTTAAACAACGTGGCGGAAAACAGGAAAATTAAGGTTGCATTGGTCTGAAATTAGCAACACATCGGGGCAAACACGTCTTGCGCCTTATTGCGCAGGGTCGCTTAAATTCTAAAGTTTTAAGCAACTAAATAAAAGTAAATAATCACTTAAACAAAAAAAATTATGAAGATTAAACTTTCATTTTATGTAGTAAAATGACTAAAATGCAAAAATAAACAAATTAAACAAGACAAAGTGTCCAGTTTTCACCTAAAGGACTAAAAACGTTTAAAACTAAATAGACATTGAATGCAAGCTATTCAGAAGTTTTTTAAAAGAAGAAAATCAGAACTAAAATTACTCAATTGTAAAATATAACGACACAAACATGAAGTACAATTCAGTTAAAATGTAAAACAAAAAAGAAAAACTCTAAAGTAAGCATCAAGAGAGCATCATGATGCTACCAAATGACCACAATCAGCAAACAACACACAAAACTGGGAAGAATTTGTAGAGATAGACCGATTTTTCATATATATCTCACTCATTTTACCTTGTTCTGATCAGTCCAGTACAGGAAATATCCCTGGGGATCCACACGTAACGTCACTGGAGTCACTGTTGAAGAATCCTGGGCAAATAAACAAATAAAAAACATGTTTATGCACAAACACACAGCAAACAAATTCCTAATACGAAATAAAAACAGTAAAATTACATTTACAACGCAGATTTTCTGTATTTAGAAAGACTTCTGTGAAAATAATTGACCAAAATATGGGTGAAATCAGATGATGTATAAATTATTCATTCATTTTCCTTCAGCTTAGTCCCTTATGATGTATAAAATAAAATAAAAAATACCTAGGTCAGGTTTTGTCAGGTTCACATTTCAAATCATGATTACATTTTTTGATAATGATAAACTTCATAATGATAATTTTACCCAATAAGTAATAATCTAAGAGCCAATCACAGAGCAGAAATATGTGACAACAGCCAATCAGAGAGAGCATTTAATCTAGAGCCTTAAAGCCAGACACTGTAGACTAGGCATGGGTCGATACTGTTTTCAAGGTATACTGCGGTTTGGAAAAGTCAAGGTTTTAAAACCGCCAAAATTCTCTGTAATACCGTTCCTAAGGTATGTGTACAATTTTTTATATACATTTTTTTATATATATATATTTTGGGACGACAGTATCTTCAGCAGAAAAGATATCCAAAGATGCCATTTTAAATTGTAAAGAAATCTGTGTTTTTGAAACAAATGAAGACAGCAGAGTTTTTTATTCAGCCTGACATGTTTACTGTTACAAAATATTATAAATCTTTTAAAAAAATCTAAATATTTTTTTTTCAAAGGGGAAAAAGTTTTTGTTTTTTACCGAGACATTTGAAAAGAATATATTTTAGAGCAGTAACCACAATACCGAGATACCGTGAAACCGTGATATTTTTATCCAAGGTTATCATACCGTCAGAATCTTATACCAGCCCATGCCTACTGTAGAAAGACTATAGTATTTAAGGGGGGAAATGTTATTGTTTTACAGATGATGTTTGAATAATAATTGAGATTACATTTTTTTCCATTTCACCCACACTGCAAAAAAAAAAGCTTTTCTTACTGCTCTAGTCTTGTTTCCTTCTTAAATCAAGAAGCATTTTCTAGACAAGAATATGGTTTTGTTTTCAGAAATAATAAGTTAAAATTACACAGTAAAATTATGAGTTTAAAATTTTTACAGTGTATGTGAATTCTTCCTTTAAACCAAGCAAAATAATAAGTAGAGTAACTAAAAAAACAAACTTATAATTAGTTTGAAGAAGTAATATTTTGCTTACAAAATTGTCATTTTGTTTTGCTTAAAAGAAAAACTCACATAAATTTGCATTATTATTGCTGAAAACAAAACATTATTTGTTTTACATGTCTAAAAATGTTATTTGATTAAACAATTTTTGCATATTTAATCCAATAACAAGACAAAAATTATTTTGCAATGCAGGGTATTACAGTTGAAGTATTAGTTATTCGCCCTCTTGTGATTTTTTTCCCTTTTTTAAATATTTCCCAAATGATGTTTAACATAAATGCACTAACAAAACATAAAATGCAAGAAAACTGTAAATGTACTATAATAAAACACACTGAATGCACTAACAAAATACATTACATGCACAAAACAATATTAAATGCACTAAAAAACAAACTAAATGCACTAAAAACAAATGAAACAAAGAAAATGCACTAAAAAAACGAAGTAAATGCACTAAAAAACGAAGTAAATGCACTAAAAAAACCATTAAATGCAAGCAAACTGTAAATGTACTATAAAAACATACTGAATGCACTAACTAAATACATTAAATGCTCTTAAGACATTAAATGTATGTACTATAAAACACAGTAAATGCGCTAAAAACATTAAATGCACAAAACAATATTAAATGCACTAAAAAAAATAAGCAAATGCACTAAAAATGATATCAAATGCACTAATAATGCACACTAAATGCACTTAAAACACACTAAATGCACTAAAAAACATTAAATGCACAAAACAATATTGAATGCACTAAAAAAACTAACTAAATGCACTATAAAACAAACTAAATGCACTAACGAAATACATTAAATGCACTTAAAACATTAAACGTATGCACTATAAAACACACTGAATGCCCTAAAAAAACATTAAATGCACAAAATATTATTAAATGCCCTAAAAACAAAGCAAATGCACTAAAAAGACATTACATGCACTAAAAATGCACACTAAATGCACAAAAACACACTAAATGCACTAAAAACAAATTAAAACATTAAATGCATGCACTATAAAACACACTAAATGCACTAAAAACATTAAATGCACAAAACAATATTGAATGCAGTAAAAATCTAACTAAATGCACTACCAAAAAACAAACTAAATGCATTAAAAAAGACATTAAGTGCATTAAAATGCACACTAAATGCACTAAAACACATTAATGGCACTGAAAATGCTAATTAAATGCCCAAGAACCATATTAATGGCTCTAAAAAACTTAAATGTACTAATAATACACACTAAATGCACTAACAAAAACACACAAAATGTGCTAAAAACAATTAAATACATTAAAAACATTAAATGCAAGCATTATAAAACACACCAAATGCACTAAAAAACATTGAATGCACAAAACAATATTGAATGCACAAACAAAACTAACTAAATGCAGTATAAAAACAAACTAAATGATTAAAAAAACATTAAATACACTAAAAATGCACACTAAATACAGTAAAAGTACATTAAATGTACTAAAAATAGTAATTAAATGCCCTAAAAACATATTAATAGAACAAAAAAAACTTAAATGTACTAAAAAAACACTAAATACACTATAAAAGCACACTAAATGCACTAAACACACATTAAATGCACTAAAAATGCACACTAAATACAGTAAAAGTACATTAAATGTACTAAAAATAGTAATTTAATGCCCTAAAAACATTAATAGCACTAAAAAAAAAACTTAAATGCACTAAAAAAACACACTAAATGCACAAACAACAAACTAAATGCATTAAAAGACATTAAATGCACTAAAAATGCACACTAAATGCACTAAAAATGCTAATTAAATGCCCTAAAAACACATTAATAGAACAAAAAAAAACTTAAATGCACTAAAAAAACACACTAAATGCACAAACAACAAACTAAATGCACTAAAAGACATTAAATGCACTAAAAATGCACACTAAATGCACTAAAAATGCTAATTAAATGCCCTAAAAACATATTAATAGCACAAAAAAAACTTAAATGCACAAAAAAAACACACTAAATGCACAAACAACAAACTAAATGCACTAAAAGACATTAAATGCACTAAAAATGCACACTAAATGCACTAAAAATGCTAATTAAATGCCCTAAAAACATATTAATAGCACAAAAAAACTTAAATGCACAAAAAAAACACACTAAATGCATGCACAAACAACAAACTAAATGCATTAGAAGACATTAAATGCACTAAAAAATGCTAATTAAATGCCCTAAAAACATATTAATAGCACAAAAAAACTTAAATGCACAAAAAAAACACACTAAATGCATGCACAAACAACAAACTAAATGCATTAGAAGACATTAAATGCACTAAAAAATGCTAATTAAATGCCCTAAAAACATATTAATAGCACAAAAAAACTTAAATGCACTAAAAAAAACACACTAAATGCACAAACAACAAACTAAATGCATTAAAAGACATTAAATGCACTAAAAATACACACTAACTGCACAAAAAATGCTAATTAAATGCCTTAAAAACATATTATTAGCACAAAAAACTTAAATGCACTAAAAAAAACACACTAAATGCACAAACAACAAACTAAATGCATTAAAAGACATTAAATGCACTAAAAATACACACTAACTGCACAAAAAATGCTAATTAAATGCCTTAAAAACATATTATAGCACTAAAAAAACTTAAATGCACTAAAAAACACACTAAATGCACTAACAAAACAAACTAAATGCACAAAAAAACAAACTAAATGCACAAAAAGTTGAACAGAGCTAGGAATTTTGCAGTATTTCCTATAATATTTTTTCTTCTGCAGAAAGTCTTATTTGTTTTATTGGGCTAGAATAAAAGCAGCTTTTGTTTTTTTAAACTATTTTAAGGTCAATATTATTAGCTCCCTTAAGCAATATTTGTTTTAACCACTGCTATCCAATGACTTGTCTAATTACCCTAACTTGCCTAATTAACCTAGTGAAGCCTTTAAACGTCAATTTAAGCGGAATACTAGTATATTGAACAATATCTAGTCAGATATTATGTGCTGTCATCATGGCAAAGATAAAAAAAAATCAGTTATTAGAAATGAGTTATTAAAACTATTATGTTTAGAAATGTGTTGAAAAAAGTCTGAAACAGAAATTGGGGAAAAAATATACAAGTTGGCTAATAAATCAGGAGGGCTAATAATTCTGACTTGAACTATACAGTATAGCCTGATTCATACACGAACCAGCGCTGATCAGACAGAATAAGATTAATCAGGCTGATTATGATGAGGACAGTAAAGTCAGCTGCAGTTATTTTAAGTGCGCTGAATAAAAAGCACAGCAGAAATGAAGCGCTGGTGTTTCTGTGGGAGGTAAAGAATAATCTCTCCTCACACAAGAAAAAAGCACACGGTCTCAGGACGCTTTGACTCAGACATTGCATAAGTGCTCTATATGAGTGATTTCACTGATCGTTTCCCTCCGGTACAAGCCACAAAATAACGTGCAGCGGTGCAGATGGAGAGCGGCCATTGATTGTGTTATTTTAGCTCCTGCGTGGGTCTAAAAACGCTCCTGTAAGTCGCCGGCGCTGCGTGTCTTCACTAATGTACTGTACGGTAGCCGGCAACCAAGACGGAAATCTACAGCATGAACGTCGCCATAGCAACAGGCCAACACTTCCAGTTTTACTGGCAGAGAAAAGCTTTTAAACGTCAAACATTTTCAGCATAAGCTCATGTAAAGCTGTGTGGCGTTAAGCAGACAGACTCAAGAAATGTCAAGAAATGCACTAAATGCACTAACAAAAAATGTAATGCACTAGGAAAATTGTAAATGTACTTTAAAACACACTAAATTCACTAACAAAATACATTAAATGCACAAAACAATATTAAATGCACTAAAAAAACTAATTAAATGCACTAAAAACAAACAAATTGCAATAAAAGAAAAAAATGCACTAAAAAAGGAAGTAAATGCACTAAAAAACATTAAATCCACTAATATAATGCACATTAAATGCACTAAAAACCAACTAAATGCACTAATAAATACATAAAATGCACTAAAATGCACACTAAAAGCACTAAAAACACATTAAATGCATTGAAAACATTAAATGCTGGCACTATAAAACACATTAAATGCACAAAACAATATTAAATGACTAAAACAAATTAAATGCTACAAACAAATACATTAAATGTAAAACAAATGCACATTAAATGCACTAAAAAAACATTAATTGTACTAAAACTGCACAAAAACACACACTAAATTAACTAAAAACACTTTAAACGCACTTAAAACATCAAATGTACAGTATGTACTATAAAATACACTAAATGAACTAAAAACATTAATTGAATACACAAAACATGATTGAATGCAACTTAATCCACTACACAAACGAAATGCACTAAAAGCAAACTAAATGCAATAAAAACAAACTGACTGTGCTAAAAACAAACTAAATGCAGTAAAAATACATTAAATGCACTAAAAATGCACACAAATGCTCTAAAAACACATTAAATGCACTAAAAATGCACACTAAATGCACTAAAACACATTAAATGCACTAAAAATGCACACAAATGCTCTAAAACCACATTAAATGCACTAAAAATGCACACTAAATGCACTAAAACACATTAAATGCAGTACAAATGCACACTAAATGCACTAAAAACACATTAAATGCACTAAAAATGCACACAAATGCACAAAAAATACATTAAATGCACTAAAAATGCACACAAATGCTCTAAAAACACATTAAATGCACTAAAAATGCACACTAAATGCACTAAAACACATTAAATGCACTAAAAATGCACACAAATGCTCTAAAAACACATTAAATGCACTAAAAATGCACACTAAATGCACTAAAACACATTAAATGCAGTACAAATGCACACTAAATGCACTAAAAACACATTAAATGCACTAAAAATGCACACAAATGCACAAAAAATACATTAAATGCACTAAATATGCACACTAAATGCACTAAAAACACATTAAATGCACTAAAAATGCACACTAGATGCTCTAAAAACACATTAAATGCAATAAAAACATTAAATGCACGCACTATAAAACATTAAATGCACAAAATAATCCTAAATGCACTAAAAATCTAACTAAATGCGATAAAAACAAAGCAAATAGACTAAAAACAAAGTAAATGCACTTAACAAACATTAAATTCACTAATAATACATACTAAATGTAGTAAAATACACCCTAAATGCAATAAAAACAAAGTAAATGCACTAAAAACATCAAATGTATGTACCATAAAACACAATAAATGCACTAAAAAGACATAAAATGCACAAAAAAAGCACACTAAATGCACTAAAACACGTTAAATGCACTAAAAATGCTAATTAAATGCCCTAAAAACATATTAATAGCACTAAAAAATAAATGCACTAACAAAACACACTAAGTGCACTAATAAAAACATTAAATGCACAAAAAACGAACTAAATGCACTAAAAAAGCACACTAAATGCACTAAAAACATATTAAATGCACTAAAATGCAAATGAAACACCGTAAAAACATACTAATAGCACAAAAGCAATGCACTAACAAAACACATTAAATGCACTAAAAACATTAAATGCACTAAAAAACACACTTAATGCACTAAAAACACATTAAATGCAGTAAAAATGCACACTAAATGCACTAAAAACACATTAAATGCACTAAAAATGCACACTAGATGCTCTAAAAACACATTAAATGCAATAAAAACATTAAATGCATGCACTATAAAACATTAAATGCTCAAAATAATCTTAAATGCACTAAAAATCTAACTAAATGCGATAAAAACAAAGCAAATAGACTAAAAAAAAAACAAAGTAAATGCACTTTTCATTCATTCATTTTCTTGTCGGCTTTGTCCCTTGCGGGGTCGCCACAGCGGAATGAACCGCCAACTTATCCAGCACGATTTTACGCAGCGGATGCCCTTCCAGCCGCAACCCATCTCTGGGAACTTCCACACACACATTCACACTCATACACTATGGACAATTTTGCTTACCCAATTCACCTGTACTGCATGTCTTTGGACTGTGGGGGAAACCGGAGCACCCGGAGGAAACCCACGCGAACCCAGGGAGAACATGCAAACTCCACACAGAAACGCCAACTGACCCAGCCCAGCCGAGGTAAATGCACTTAACAAACATTAAATTCACTAATAATACATACTAAATGTACTAAAATACACCCTAAATGCAATAAAAACAAAGTAAATGCACTAAAAACATCAAATGTATGTACCATAAAACACAATAAATGCACTAAAAACAAAGTAAATTCACTAAAAAGATATAAAATGCACTAAAAATCCACACTAAATGCACTAAAACACGTTAAATGCACTAAAAATGCTAATTAAATGCCCTAAAAACATATTAATAGCACAAAAAAATAAATGCACTAACAAAACACACTAAGTGCACTAATAAAAACATTAAATGCACAAAAAAACGAACTAAATGCACTAAAAAAGCACACTAAATGCACTAAAAACATATTAAATGCACTAAAATGCTAATTAAACACCGTAAAAACATACTAATAGCACAAAAACAATGCACTAACAAAACACATTAAATGCACATTAGATGCACTAAAAATGCAAATTAAATGCCCTAAAAACATACTAATAGCACTAAAAAAAATAAATGCACTAACAAAACACACTACGTGCACTAAAAACACATTAAATGCACTAAAACATTAAATGCACTAAAAAAGCACACTAAATGCACTAAAAACACACTAAATGCACTAAAAACACATTAAATGCACTAAAAATGCAAATTAAATGCACTAAAAACACATTAAATGCACTAAAAATGCAAATTAAATGCACTAAAAACACTAATAGCACTAAAAAAATTAATGCACTAATAAAGCACACTAAAAGCACTAAAAACACATTAAATGCACTAAAAACACATTAAATGCACTAAAAAGCACACTAAATGCACTAAAAACACATTAGATGCACTAAAAAAGCACACTAAATCCACTAAAAACACATTAAATGCACTAAAAAAGCACACTAAAAGCACTAAAAACACATTAAATGCACTAAAAACACATTAGATGCACTAAAAAAGCACACTAAATGCACTAAAAACACATTAAATGCACTAAAAACACATTAAATGCACTAAAAAAGCACACTAAAAGCACTAAAAACACATTAAATGCACTAAAAACACATTAAATGCACTAAAAAAGCACACTAAATGCACTAAAAACACATTAAATGCACTAAAAATGCACACTAAATGCACTAAAAACACATTAATGCACTAAAAGTGCACACTAAATGCACTAAAACACATTAAATGCACTAAAAATGCCATAAAAACATATTAATAGCACTAAAAAAATAAATGCACTAACAAAACACAATAAATGCACTAAAAACAAAGTAAATGCACTAAAAAGACATAAAATGCACTAAAAAAAGCACACTAAATGCACTAAAAACACATTAAATGCACTAAAAAAGCACACTAAATGCACTAAAAACACATTCAATGCACTAAAAATGCAAATTAAATGCCCTAAAAACATACTAATAGCACTAAAAATAATAAATGCACTAACAAAACACACTAAATGCACTAAAAACACATTAAATGCACTAAAAATGCAGACTAGATGCTCTAAAAACACATTAAATGCACTAAAAATGCTAACTAAATGCCCTAAAAACATATTAATAGCACTAAAAAAAATAAATGCACTAACAAAACACACTAAGTGCAATAATAAAAACATTAAATGCATTAAAAAACAAACTTAATGCACTAAAAACAGTACTAAAAACATTGAATGCACTAAAAACACACTAAATATACAAAACATTAAATGCACAAGACACTAAATGCACCAATGTAAAACATTCAATGCACTAAAAAACACTAATGCAAAACAAAACCATTAAATTCACGATAACCACACTAAATGGACCAAAAACACACTAAATACATGCACAGCGTACATGCACTAAAAGCACACATTAAATGCACAAAACACAGTAAATGAACTTACAAAACGTGCTAAATGCACGTCCAATCAGAAGGGTTCTTGCATTCAAACATACAGTATATGTGATGCAAACTAAAGAAATATTTTAGACTATTATGATTGCATCATTTCCGGGTCTTAAACAGACTATCTAAGAATAGATTATTCCTCCTTCAGTAAAGATACAAAAGCTCTTAATAAAATCTACAATTACTCTAGACTGGAGAACATGATCTCCACTTTTTGTTCATGTGCGCCATAACAATTATTGCTGAACATTCACTCATTGAATTTCTTTTCGGCTTAGTCCCTTTATTAATCCGGGGTCGCCACAGCGGAATGAACCACCAACTTATCCAGCACATGTTTTATGCAGCGGATGCCCTTCCAGCTGCAACCCATCTCTGGGAAACATCCATACACTCTCATTCACACTCATACACTTACGGACAATTTAGCCTACCTAATTCACCTGTACCGCATGTCTTTGGACTGTGGGGGAAACCGGGGCACCCGGAGTAAAACCCATGCGAACACGGGGAGAACATGCAAACTCTACACAGAAATGCCAACTGACCCAGCCGAGGCTCGAACCAGCGACCTTTTTGCTGTAAGTGTCGCCCCTATTTCTGAACATGATTGAACTAAATTTGCTACAGTGTCAGTGTAATTATTTCATTCATTCATTCATTTTCCTTTGGCTTAGTCTCTATTTAATGGGTCCCCACAGCTGAATAAACCACAAGCTATTCCAGCATATGTTTTACACAGCGGATGCCCTTCCAGCTGCAACTCAGTACTGGGAAAAACCCATACACACTCATTCACACACATATTCATACACTACAGACAATTTTGTTGATCCAATTCCCCTATAGCGCATGTGTTTGGACTGTGGGGGAAACCGGAGCACCCGGAGGAAACCCACACACCAACAGGGGGAGAACATGCAGTCTCCACACAGAAATGCCAACTGACCAGCAGGGACTCGAACCAGTGACCTTCTTGCTGTGAGTGCTAACCACTGAGCCACTGTGACACCCCTTATTTTATATATATATATATATATATATATATATATATATATATATATATATATATATATATATATATATATATATATATACATATACACACACACATATATATATGTATATATATATATATATATATATATATATATATATGTATATATATATATATATATATATATATATGTATATATATATATATATATATATATATATATATATATATATATATATATATATATATAAATATATTTATATATATATATATATATAAATAAATATATTTATATGTATATATATATGTATATATATATATATATGTATATATATATATATGTATATGTATATATATATATATATATATATATATATATATATATATATATATATATATATATATATATATGTGTGTGTACACACACACACACACAATACAAAAACACTCTAAAGAAAATAAGACACAAACATGCAAAAGATAAAACAAAACACACACACACAATAATATACTAATTAGCAAGTTTAAAAAGACACGTCTTAACCTGCATTTTAAAAATATGAATATTTTAATATCTCCTATCATTTGGCAGATTGGTGCAGATTTTTGGACCATTATGGTTAAAAAAAAAAAGTACATCCAGATCTTAAGGTTTACTGTGCTGTGTGCCAAAAGACCAGCACTAGGAGTTTGCAATGTTCTCTTAGAAATATATATATATATATATATATATATATATATATATATATATATATATATATATATATATATATATATATATATATATATATATATATATATATATAAATTTATATATTTAAAAAATATTTAAATATATACATTTCTTTATTCATTTAATATATATATATATATATATATATATATATATATATATATATATATATATATATATATATATATATATATATATATATATATATACACAGTTGAAGTCAGAATTATTAGCCCCCTTTTGATGTTTTTGTTGTTTTTTAAATATTTCCCAAATGATGTTTAACAGAGCAAGGAAATTTTCACAGTATGTCTGATAATATTTTTTCTTCTGGAGAAAGTCTTATTTGTTTTATTTCGGCAAGAATAAAAGCAGTTTTTTATTTTTTTAAAAACATTTTAAGGTCAAAATTATTAGCCCCTTTAAGCTATTTTTATTTTCGATAGTCTACAGAACAAACCATCGTTATACACTAACTTGCCTAATTACCCTAACCTGCCTAGTTAACCTAATTAACCTAATTAAGCCTTTAAATGTCACTTTAAGCTGTATAGAAGTGTCTTGAAAAATATCTAGTCAAATATTATTTACTGTCATCATGGCAAAGATAAAGTAAATCAGTTATTAGAGATGAGTTATTAAAATTATTATGCTTAGAAATGTGTTGGGAAAATCTGCTCTCTGTTAAACAGAATTTTATGGAAAAAAATAAACAGGAGGAATAATAATTCAGGGGGGCAAATAATTCTGACTTCAACAGTATATATATGTTGGCGTGGGTTTATTCCGGGTCCTCTGGTTTCCCCCACAGTCCAAACACATTCGCTATAGTTGAAATGAATAAACTAAATTGGCCGTAGTGTATGTTTGTGAGAATGTGAGCGTGTATGGGTGTTTCCCAGTACTGGGTTGCAGCTGGAAGGGCGTCTGCAGTGTAAACATATGCTGGAATAGCTGGTGGTTCATTCTGCTGTAGCGACCCCTGATAAATAAGAGACTAAGCCGAAGGAAAATGAATGAATGAATGAATATGCTGGTAGAATAAAAAAAATGTACAGTGTACAGTAGTTGATCCAAAATTAAGTTCATACTTGGAACGAAAAAAAATATATATATTTTCACATTTAATTTAAAGTTTAACTTTATGTACAGGTCAAAACTCAATTTATCTGTGCACTAAGTTCAATTCAATTCACCTTTATTTGTATAGCGCTTTTACAATGTAGATTGTGTCAAAGCAGCTTCACATAGAAGATTACAGTAAATTGAAACAGAGTCAGTTCAGTTTTCAGTGTTCAAGTTCAGTTCAGTTTAGCTCAGTTCAGTGTGGGTTAATATTCACTACTGAGAGTCCAAACACTGAAGAGAAAATCCATCGATGAGCAGCTCTAGTAAATGTTTTGTTAAGATTTTGTTTAAATACCAATTCCTTTTATTAAAAACTGACTTATTACATGCTAAATAATAAGATATATTAAGATTATTAAGATTAAATACACAAAAAATGACTTCTGCTGCCTATTTAAACTATTTATTTAAAATTTGTTAAAATTATACAATTCTTAGGTGACGCGGTGGCACAGTAGGTAGTGCTGTTGCCTGACAGCAAGAAGTTGCTGGTTCGAGCCTCGGCTGAGTCAAATGGCGTTTCTGTGTGGAGTTTGCATGTTCTCCCTGCAATCGTGTGGGTTTCCTCCGGGTGCTCCAGTTTCTCCCACAATCCAAAGACATGCGGTACAGGTGAATTAGGTAGGCCAAATTGTCCGTAGTGTATGAGTGTGAATGAGTGTGTGTGAATGTTTCCCAGAGATGGGTTGCAGCTGGAGGGCATCCGCTGCATAAAAATGTGCTGGATAAGTTGGCGGTTCATTCTGCAGTGGCGACCCCGAATTAATAAAGGGACTAAGCCGAAAAGAAAATGAATGAATGAATATACAATTCTCAAGTTTTTGGGGGGACAACTTAATTGTTTTATGTTTAATCCACTTAAATTTAAAATTAATTTAAGTTAACTTAATTGATTTGTGTTGGGACAACATGAAGAAATTGTGTGGAAGTCAGCATTTGTACAGTGCACTTAAGTGGTTTGAACATAAAACAATTAAGTTGACCCCCAAAAAAAACTCAAAAATTGTGTGGTTTCCGCTCATTTGAAATAGTTTGAACAAACAGCAAACATCATTTTTGAGTGTAATAAGCCAGTAATAATAGTTTGAATTACACTGATGTGTTATAATAAATGTGACCAAAATATGCTAAATTAATAAATAAATAAATAAAACATAAATCCATCTGATCAACCATTACAACCAATTCACAGTGTCAGCGTCAATGCTTCTCGTTCACTTTAAATGAGTGATGTCAAGCGTTGCCTAACTGAATAGTGGATCCATCAACGCCACCTCAGCAGCGTCGTTCGCTGTAGAAGTTGGGAATTTCTCAACTTTTCAAGCGTCAGCCAATCAGATTGCTTTAGTCAAGTCAAGTCAGGTCAGTTTTATTGTCAAATATGCTGAACATTCCTGATATACAGCACACATGAAATTATGCAAATACTTTTTGCAAATTCCCCAGCTCAGACAGTAACCAATTGTGGACTAATTTTTTTGGCAGACACTTCTATGACGATCGCGTCAGCTCTAACTTCAGACACGCCCTCCGTCAAGCATTGACGGCGAAGCCCTGTGTGAATTGGGCGTTAAAGTCAATACGGGGGAGGACGTGCAATCAATCAAACCTCTCAGAACTGAATACGTACACTGAAAAAAATTGTTAATTGGATTTACTAAAATTTAGGGTGGCAGCATGGTGGTTTAGTGCACTGTGTCCTCACAGCAAGAAGGTCACTGGTTTTAGTTCCAGCTGGGTCAGTTGGCATTTCTGTGTGGAGTTTGCATGTTCTTCCCATGTTGGCGTGTGTTTCCTCCGGGTGCTCCAGTTTCCCCCACTACAAATACATGCACTATAGGAGAATTGATAAACTAAATTGGCCATAGTGTATGAGTGTGTGTGTGTGAATGTGAGTGTGTATTTTCCAGTACCGGGTTGCAGCTGGAAGGGCACCCGTTGTGTAAAGCATATGCTGGAATAATTTGCAGTTCATTCCACTGTGACTGCCTCTGAAATAGAGACTAAGCCAAAGGAAAATGAACGAATGAATGAAAATTTAAGGTAAGTGGTTGCAAACATTTTATATGGGCTGAATGTAAACAAACTAATTATGTTGAACATTACTAAATTTACTTGTTTCATTTCAGCCCATACAAAAAGTAAATCCAATTAATCTGTTTCTCTGGATTGAACATAAAACAATATTAGTATTTTTTTTTCAAAGGTAAGTGGTTGCAAACAATTTATATGGGCTGAATTTAAACATTCATTCATTTTCTTTTCAGCTTAGTCCCTTTATTAATACGGGGTCGCCACAGCAGAATGAACCACCAACTTATCCAGCATGTTTTTACGCAGCGGATGCCCTTTCAGCCGCAACCCATCTCTGGGAAATATCCATACACACTCATTCACACTCATACACTACGGACAATTTAGCCTACCCAATTCACCTGTACCGCATGTCTTTGGACTGTGCGGGGAAACCGGAGCACCCACAGGAAACTCACATGAACGCGGGGAGAACATGCAAACTCCACACAGAAATGTCAACTGATCCAGCCGAGGCTCAAACCAGCGACCTTCTTGCTGTGAGGCGACAGCACTACCTACTGCGCCACCGTCTCGCCCCTATTTCTGAACATGATTGAACTAAATTTGCCACAGTTTCAGTGTAATTATTTTATTCATTCATTCATTTTCCTTTGGCTTAGTCTCTATTTAATGGGTCCCCACAGCTGAATAAACCACAAGCTATTCCAGCATATGTTTTACACAGCGGATGCCCTTCCAGCTGCAACTCAGTACTGGGAAAAACCCATACACACTCATTCACACACACAATCATACGCTACGGACAATTTTGTTGATCCAATTCCTCTATAGCGCATGTGTTTGGACTGTGGGGGAAACCGGAGCACCCGGAGAACATGCAGACTCCACACAGAAATGCCAACTGACCCAGCCAGGGCTCGAACCAGCGACCTTCTTGCTGTGAGGCGATCGTGCTACCCACTGAGCCACCGTGACGCCCATATGCTAAATTAATTTAAATAAACAAAACCAAAAGAAATCAACACTGGTCAACTATTAAAATGAATTGAACATACAGTACAATTAGGTTGTCCCCAAAAAACACCAAGAATTGTGTTGTCATATATTGAGTCTAATAAGCCAGTATTAATAGAGTGAATTAAACTAAAGTGTAAAAATAAAGTGTGATCAAAATATGATACAAAATATGAATAAATAAATAAAATAAGATAAATCCATACTGGTTAAAAATTACTTTTCCTGCTTTTTCAAACTGTTTAAAATGAATTGGAACAACACAATTCCTAAGGTTTTTTTTTGGGGGATAATTTAAATTTGTAAAAACAATTAAATTAGCTAAATCGATTTATGTTTGGACCATGGGCGTTGCTAGGCCTATTTTAGGGGGGCTTTAGCCACCCTAAAACTTTTGCGATTAGCTCATAAACTGTACACTAAATTATTGCCTCAGTCCCCTTTAAATTTGATAAGAAAACGGCGGCAGATTTCGGTTCCTCCCTGTCTTTTGTTTTTCATTTGATCAGCAAACCACAGCCGCGAACAGTGAGAGAACGAGGTGTGTGTTTATTGATAAATTGTTATAATATCTGCTTATTTGCAGTTCTTTGATATAGATAACCTATCACCTGTATCCCAATGTCACGGAGGAGCAGTCGGGTTTTCTCGGCGTTCACCTCATCAGCACAGGTGTTTCCTCCAGTGAAAAATGTAACTCTTAGCGAACATTTTGCTATTTTTATTTCAAAATGAACTACCATTATTAAACACTTTACAGTTCATGTGGCATTAACTATACCATACAGTCTTGGACATAAAGGATTAAACACAGTGACAGAACCACTTGGAGAATGTACTCGTTATAACTGTCACTGGCAGAGAGAGAAACATCAAGTGTAGTCAGGTATTAAAAAAATACTTTATATTTATTATTATCATTCAGATCGTGAAATATGTGAATTAGCCTGTAAGTTTAAAAATATGTATGTATATGTATGTCATTTAATTAGAAACGTGTCAGTTTATTTATTTAATACATGGAAAAAAAATGCACTTGAATATAGAAAGTGGTTTTTACTACAGTAAACGGGGTCGAGCCTATTTGGCTTATTCTTAATATTTGGAATACTATACAACCCATATTAAACAAACATTTTTAAGTGTATTACTATTAAGTGTATTACTATTACTATTTAAGTGTATTACTATTAAATTACTACTTATAAATGTAATATTAGGCTTATATATATATATATTTATTTTTTTAGCTTATAAGGAACTTAGCCCCCCTAAAATGAAAATCCTGAAATCGCCCCTGGTTGGGACAACATGAAGCATTTGTGTGGAATCCCAGTATTTTTTT
>LR812535.1:5078947-5111447 GCA_903798195.1 Danio kyathit
TAATTGAAACGCTAATGCACTAATATTGACTGACGTACATCACTAGTTACAATTAAACATCTCATAACATCTCTGTAATGACAATGTTGCACATTCAAAAGTCCCTGTCTCCTGTTGCACATCTGACAATCTAATGATGTAGATATCAATAATGAGCACAATCACTCATCCCTGTTGGTCAATTACTCTTCTTTTATCTCAACAAACAAATGTACGCTTTTTATCTTGTGCAAAACTATATATCTATAGCTTCATGATCGGGTTTCTGAGTGTGCTGAAGTGTTATGTAAGGCTGAACAGTGTTCAAATATATGAGAAACAATCCAACTCCACCCTTAATTCATAGTGTGTGGGTTCGATTAGATAACACGCCCGAAATAGCAGCTTTCTTTCAGTGGCTTGTTTTTTTCTTTTTTGCTTTCTACAGTAAACTCACACTAATGTGAAGAGTATGTATATTTATACATGCACATCTCCATCCAGCTATATATATATATATATATATATATATATATATATATGTGTGTGTGTGTGTGTGTGTGTGTGTGTGTGTGTGTGTACACACTTACTGGCCACTTTATTAGGAACACCTGTCCAACTGCTTGTTAACGCAAATGTTTAATCAGCCAATCACATGCAGCAACTCAATGCATTTTGGCATGTAGACATGCTCAAGACGATCTGCTAATCTGAGATGGTGCAACAGTAACCCAAATAACCACTTGTTACAACAGATGTCTGCAGAAGAGCATCTCTGAATGCACAACACATCCAACCTTGAGGCAGATAAGCTACAGGAACAGAAGACCACACCGGGTGCCACTCCTGTCAGCTAAGAACAGGAAACTGAGGCTACAATTCACACAGGCTCACCAAAACTGGACAATAGAAGATTGGAGAAACGTTGCCTGGTCTGATGAGTCTTAATTTCTGCTGCCCTATTCGGATGGTAGGGTCAGTCAACAACATGAAAGCATGGATCCATCCTGCCTTGTAGTAACAGTTTATGTTGCTGGTGGTGTAATGGTGTGGGGATATTTTCTTGGCCCACTTTGGGCCCATTAGTACCAATTGAGCATTGTGTCAACGCCACAGCCTACCTGAGTATTGTTGCTGACCATGTCCATCCCTTTATTACCACAGTGTACCCATCTTCTGATGGCTACTTCCAGTAGGATAATGTGCCATGTCATAAAGCACAAATCATCTCAGACTGGTTTTTTGAACATGACAATGAGTTCACTGTAGTCAAATGGCCTCCACAGTCACCAGAGCTCAATCCAATAGAGCACCTTTGGGATGTGGTGGAACGGGTGATTCGCATCATGGATGTGCAGCCGACAAATCTGCAGCAACTGCGTGATGCTATCATGTCAATATGGAGCAAAATCTCTGAGGAATATTTCCAGTTGTTGAATCTCTGGCATGAAGGATTAAAGCAGTTCTGAAGGCAAAAAGGGGTCCAACCCGGTACTGGTAAGATGCATCTAAAAAAGTGGCCATGACTGAATGTATATATATATATATATATATATATATATATATATATATATATATATATATATATATATATATATATATATATATATATATATATATATATATATATATATATATATATACACTGTAAAACCCAACAGTCAACTTTATCAAATGAAATGAGTGTAGTGAACTCGAAATTTACTGAAAGCTAATTCTACTCATTTAAAAAGAGTTTTGAACTCAGTGTTAAAGGTAATGAGTTAATAAATACCTCATTATTTCAACTTAAATGGAGTAAGTTCACAGTACTCATAGATTAGTTTTTTTCAACTCAAATGGATTGTAGCAATCAGTTTCCTCAAACGGTTTGAGTTGCCTTAACTTATTGAGTTTACAGTACTGAGTTGGTTTGAGTTCTCTTTATTTATCGGGTTTTACTGTGTTTACTGGGTTATATATATATATATATATTGCAGATGACACCACAGTGATTGGTCTAATCAGCAACAATGATGTGACTGCCTACAGGGAGGAGATACAGCATCTGGCCACTTCGTGCACCAACAATAATCTGCTCCTTAACACCGACAAGACCAAGGAGCTCATTGTGGACTTCAGGAAGGGACGAACAGGCTCACATGATCCCATGCACATCAATGGGATGGCCGTCGAGCCTGTCTCATCCTTCAAGTTCCTGGGGACCCACATCTCAAAGGACCTTTCCTGGACCACCAACACCTCCAGCCTGGTTAAGAAGGCTCACCAGCGCCTATTTTTCTTAAGGCAACTTGAGAAGAACCAGCTGTCATCAGCCGTCTTGGTGAACTTCTACCGCTGCACAATAGAAAGCATCCTGACCAACTGCGTCACAGTCTGGTATGGAAGCTGCTCTGTTGCGGAGCATAAGGCACTGCAGCGGGTGGTGAAAACTGCCCAACGCATCACAGTGACCACACTGCCAGCCATAGAGGACATCCAGAAGAAACACTGTCTGCGCAAAGCACGCAGTATTCTTAAAGATTCCTCTCACCCTGCTCACAGACTGTTTTCTCTCCTGCCTTCTGGCAGGCGCTTCAGGCTCCCCCGGAAAAAAACCATAGACTAAGGAACAGCTTCTTCCCCAGAGCTGTCTCCCTTTTGAACTCTGCCCCCACTGACTCTTTGCCCCCCTAATACACCCCCCACTCTCCTCATAACTTATACTCCTCATAATCATTGCACTATTTAAAAATTGCACATATTCATTGCACTGATTCATTTATTTGAACTGTACATACCCACTGCACATTTGTAATTATGTACACACCAACTGTACATATACATTTGTAATTGTTTATCTATCTGCACACTTCTAATTATTAATAGCAACATGTACATATATCCATCTATTGTAAATCTCTGTTCATAGCTAATACAACCTGTATATAATGTTCATAGTACATCCATCTGTAATAGTTTTTCTATAACTGCACTTTATAACTTATACCTGTATCCTGCACTTGCTGCTATTGCACTCCTGGTTAGACCTAAACTGCATTTCGTTTCCTTGTACTTGTACATGTGTAATGACAATAAAGTTGAATCTAATCTAAATAAATATATATATATATATTAGTGCTGGGCCGTTAACGGCGTTAACGTGCTGCGTTAACGCGAGACTCTTATCGCGCGATAAAAAAAATATCGCCGTTAATCTATTCTCAAAGTTGGGTTGGGAGCTGGGTCTATTCTACGCAAGCTATGATGACTTTCACCTTGATATATTACCGCGGATGTATACCTGACCGGTGAGCCGTCTGCTCTATTGAATCAAATCAGCAGGATGCCTGGCTCTAACTGCAGTTTCACTTTTCATTTATTCCTTCGTGACAAACTGGGGTAATATAGACGCAAATACGGAGTAAGGACAGGTGAGAGAGTTATGGAGTTTAATAACGCATGCCAAATGGTAAGAAAAAAAAAAACTTCCGCATTTCGCGATGTGTGTGTGTGTGTTTGTGTATGTGTGTGTGCAGTCCTTTCTGACAGCCGCGTGTGGACCTTGTCGGAAAATATGGCGAAAGGTCCTAAAGACCGCGGTGTTTACTTCTATAATGCCACTAATATCTGCATACTCCACATCTTAATTCCATTTCTGTTTAGTTCAGTGCTGACTTTAGTCTGATTAAGCTCATCAGAATTCGCTGTTTGGAGCTTATGTAGGCCTACAGTTCAACAATTCATGTTTAACTGAATAAACAGTTAGTAAACACAAGTAAGTAAACACATCTTATTGAACATCATTTATTTTCATCACCAATTATCATAGTAGAACAGTTTCTCAAGCAGTTTGTGATGCATTTTGGAAACATTTTGGAGATGAGACACTGGTCTAATGCGACACCCGGCTTGAGAAACCCGTTCTCAAAGACTTATTATTTGGGTAGCACACATATTCTGAATACCTTCGGCAGAATTCAAATGAGCCATTTTAATCTAGATTAATCTAGATTAATTTTGAAATTAATCTAGATTAATCTAGATTAAAAAAATTAATCTATGCCCACCTATAATATATATATAGTTGAAGTCAGAATTATTAGCTCCCCTGTTTATTTTTCCCCTATTTCTGTTTAACGAAGAGATTTTAACACATTTCTAAACATAATAGTTTTAATAACTCATCTCTAATAACTGATTTATTTTATCTTTGTCATGATGACAGTAAATAATATTTCACCTGATATTTTTCAAGACACTTCTATACAGCTTAAAGTGACATTTAAAGGCTTAACTAGGTTAATTAGGTTAACTAGGCAGGTTAGGGTAATTAGGCAAGTTATTGTATAATGATGGTTTGTTCTGTAGATTATCGAAAAAATATATAACTTAAAGGGGCTAATAATATTGACCTTAAAATGGTTTTTAAAAAATTAAAAATTGCTTTCATTCTAGCCGAAATAAAACAAATAAGACTTTAAAAAAAAAAAATATATATATATATTAGATATACTGTGAAAACTTCCTTGCTCTGTTAAACATCATTTGGGAAATATTTAAAAAAGAAAAGCGAATCAAACGGGGTTGGACAATGAAACCGAAACACTGGCCAATTTAGTGTTGGAGGATTCATGGCTAAATTTTACCACTTTATCATATACACATTTGTGATTCAACAAGAGCCAAAGTATCCAGGTAAAAAACATAAAACCACAGCTGCCCAACTCACTGCAGAACTAAATCAACTTTCCTGTTTCCACCAAAACTGTTAGTCGGAAGCTCCACAGGGTCAATATACCTGGCTGGGGAGCTAAAGCCAAACCATTGGTCACTCGTGCCAATGCCAAATGTCGTTTTTAATGGTGGCAGCAGCTAAATTTTGGGATGTGGACAATGTGAAACACATATTGTTCTCTGAGTCCACCTTTACTGCCTTTCACACATCCGAGAGAGTTACGGTGTGGAGAAGCTCCAAACAAGCATACCACCCAGACTGTTGCATGCCCAGAGTGAAGCATAAGAGTGGATCAGTGATGGTTTGGGCTGCAAAATCATGCATTCCCTGGGCCCAATACTTGTGCTAGATGAGAGCCAAAGACTACCGAACCATTCTGGAGGACCATGTGCACCCATTGAGTCCCGATGTGCAAACATTATGTCCCGAACGTGGTGCTGTGTATCAGGACGATAATGCACCAATACACACAGCAAGACTGCTGACAGAGTGGTTTGATGAACATGAAAGTGAAGTTGAACATCCCCCATGGCCTGCACAGTCACCAGAACTAAATATTATTAAGCCACTTTGGGGTGTTTTGGAGGAGCGAGTCAGGAGAGGTTTCCTCCACCAGCATTACATAGTGACCTGGCCACTATTTTGCAAGAAGAATAGCTTAAAATCCCTCTGGCCACTGTGCAGGTCTTGTATCTGTCATTCCCAAGACCAATGGCTGCAAAAGGAGGCTCTACACCACAGTTTCCGGGGTTGTCCAACCACACACACACACACACACACACCCACCCACCACATAAGTTACTGATACTTATATGACTACATCTGTAATATTTGTAGGCATTAAAGTAGTTTTGCAAATAATAATAATAATAATATATGGCACAAATTTGTTTAAGATGACAGTGTAATAGTTTACATTATAACCGTGTGTGTATTGATAATTGTGTGTTTGAGCAGAGGTGTGTATTCAGGCGCATCTGCAGCTCTGATCTCTGCGCGCCGCCGCCGCTGCTGCTGCTGTATTTCCTGCTTGTGTTGAATCATGTGCTCCTGCAATATGGCGGGACTGACTCGCGCCGACATGCAGAAATATGGCAGGGGTTTTCTGTGGATCTCCGCGCTGTTTCTGACGCTCGCGGGTCAAGGAGACGCTCAGGCGGACGCCGGTAATGTGCTGACAGTGGCAGATGCCAACTGGACGCTGATCATGCAGGGCGAGTGGATGATCAAATTGTGAGTAGCCCGTGTGATCTGATCTCCTGTACAGTATGATCTGAAGAATCACCGAGATCATGATTTCGGCTGATTTCCCGCGCGCGGGAGAACGCGACGCTTTGATCAGCCGCGTTGCAACAATGTATCAGTTTAAACTGCAACAGTGTATCCGTTAAAACGGAAACAGTGTATCAGTTTAAACTGCAACAATGTATTAATTTAAATCGCAACAATGTATCCGTGGAAACGGAAACAGTGTATCAGTTTAAACTGCAACAAAGTATCAATTTAAATCGCAACAGTGTGTCCGTTAAAACGGCAACAATGTATCGAAATAATAATAACAGTCTGTGCTGTATGATGACGTGTGTGCTGAGTTATCACCGGAAGTGCTTTGCATTTCTCCAGTGTTTTGCTTCTGTGATTCACGCAAAATACGTAGAATGTTTCGTATTGCAATATTAGGCATCTAAACGGACATACACCGCGTTTGTTATTGTTTAATAATGACATACAGTGAAGAAGACCAGGGTTACACCCTCATTTACATGCAGTATGCAAATGAAATGTTCAGCATGGAGGTACTGTAGATGAATGGCTGTGTTTTGGTCTGTGTTTATTACAGTTATGCCCCTTGGTGCCCTGCTTGCCAACATTTACAAGCAGACTGGGAGAATCTGGGAAGACAAAGTGACAGTCTGGGCATTTCTGTGGGCAGGGTTGATGTTACACAACAACCAGGTTTGACCATTATGGTTTTTGTTGCATATGATATACATTAATAGTACTTATATCATTATGCATATTAGTGTTACACATTAATTATGCATATTAGTGTACTATGAGGTTATTTATTTGTTATGATATATAATGTATATGATATTGTATATAATATTATTTATTACGAGATGTAATTTTTATTATTAAGTATTTTTAAATGATTTGACATTTAATATTTATAAAATACATAACATAAATGGCATCTCATAACAAATAATATATAATGTATATATTATTGTATGTAATATTATTTTATAAGATATCAGTTTTATTATTAAGTATTTTATAAATATTAAGTGTCAAAACATTTATTATTTATAAAATACATAATAAAAATTACATCTCAACAAATAATATTATATAATGTATATATTATTGTAAATATTTTTTATTATGAGATATCAGTTTTATTATGTCTTTTATAAACATTATTTAAAAAATACTTTCTAATGTTTAAAATTAGTAACATTAGACATTAGTCAAAACGACATAACATTTAAATTAGTAGTTTTATCATTAATTTATAAATATCTAATTATGTAATAGTACATTTTATGAATATAACATACAAATAAAATTTGTTTTTAATTAAAATGAGCTAACATTATTAAAATATTTTTACATAATTATGTAAAATCTTATATTGTCTATAATAGTTTAATACTAATATTTAGCTGAGATGCCATATTTATTAATATGTATTTTATAAATAATAAATGTCAAATTATTTTATTATATTATAGATTTCACATCTTTATTAAAATATTACTAATTTATAAACATTATACTATTTTTATACATTTTATGATTCTAATATTGTACTAATATAATTGTATTTTAAATGTACAATTTATATATTTTAATTAATATTAACTAATATTAATAAAATATTTTTAGATAATTATATAAAATCATACATTGTGTATATTTAAATACTAATAATTAGCTATCTTTTATGTTTATGGATACAGTTACAAATATATTTACATATATTTTACTAATATAATTTTATTTTAAATATACAATCTATACATTTTAATTAACATTAACTAATATTAAAAAAAATATTTTAGATATAATAATCATGTAAAATCTTATATTGTCTATAATATTTAACACTAATATTTAGCTATCTTTATTTTATATTTATAGATACACTTATGTAATTTTTGTATAATATCTGTAAAAGTTGCATATATATTTTAGTATATATAACTGGTATATATAACTGGTTAATAAGCATATAGTAATACGTTTTGAATTAAATGTTAATCCTGTCCTGTTAACAAAATATTTTATATTGTCTATAGTATTTTAATACTAATATATAAACATTGTATTTTATATTTCATAGTAGGATACAGTAAAGATTCTTATTGACTAGCTAATCTAAAAATGTTAATATAAACTTAATATAAACGTATAATTAACATAGAAGAATATAATCACACATATTGAATTAAATGCTGAAATACTGCTGTGAATAAAATACTGCTTATTTATTTTAGGGATGCACCGATACCAGTATCGGGTATCGTGTCGATACTTGGTTAAAATACTCGTACTCGTATCGTACATGAAAGGCCGATACCCCGCACCGATACCACTCAACAGTAATTCACTACATGGATGTGATTTGTTGTCCTATCTGACTTCAATGTCTTATTGTATTAATTAATGTATTATATATTAATAGCTTAGTCCTTATAAACAATCCGTTTATAAAATACATTATTAACGAATCTATAGGCTACTGAAGAATAAACCGAATATGAAATATGATCCTTGCATAATGATCACAGCTAAACAAGCTAGCACTCATTTTATTTATAAACTATAAATAAATAAAAAATGAAAGACATTTTAAGTAATGGAACTTTATGTAAAAAATATAAAGACTACAGGCTAAATAAAAGCGCCTCTAGAGCTGAACATCACTGCGGTCACTGCACGCGTGTCAGTTTACAGCTTCTGTAAAGATCAGACAGTCTATACAGATAACACAATCTCAATAAACACCATGTAAATGTATAAATATGACGATAAGTAACATTAATGGATTATTTATAACGATATAATCTTGCTTTTGGTTATATCGATACCGGCTTTGAGCTCTCACGCGCACTCTCTCTCTCTCTCTCACCGGCGGCAGTTGACACGCGCTGCATAAGGCCGCTATACACACTACACAGCATATACTGGCAAGATGACAAGTGCTGAACTTCACGAGACCAGTTTTATTTGTTGCCAATTTGCATGTTGTTCCTTTTTTAAAATGCTTTTATTTTTAAAATCTCTCAAGTTAATATTGGCTATCGGGTAACATAATCTCCCTCAGAGATGGAGTTCAATAACGTGGTGTGCAGTAGGCTATTGAACAACACCTCCCTGTAAGTTTACACACTGCATAGATAGACTATAGGCCTACAGCTCTGGTGTGCTATGAATTGCATGTTTTAAATGACAGCGAGACATGCTACGTTCAGTTTTTATTGTAAAATATACATTATAACCCAGTACACAGTAAAACAATATTCAATGAACAGCTTGCCTATTGGCAGCGTGTAAGCTTAAGTTAAGCTTAAATAGGCTGAGCATATTTTCATTATTATTAAAACACATTAATACAAACTAGCCACCCTTTGATTGTTTTCGTTTTCGTATATTTTTTATCAAATGAAAAATGCAATGAATTGTTTATTTTGGTTTCATTTTATTAGAATGAATATAATTATTAGGCTACACAACTTCTACATACAGTTGAAGTCAGAATTATTGAACCCCCTTTGAATTTTTTTTTTCTTTTTTAAATATTTCCCAAATGATGTTTAACAGAACAAGGAAATTTTCACAATGTGTCTGATAATATTTTTTCTTCTGGAGAAAGTCTTATTTGTTTTATTTCGGCTAGAATAAAAGCAGTTTTTAATTTTTTAAAACCCATTTTAAGGTCAAAATTATTAGCCCCTTTAAGCTATATATTTTTTCAATAGTCTACAGAACAAACCATCATTATACAATAACTTGCCTAATTACCCTAATTACCTTGAAAAATATCTAGTAAAATATTATTTACTGTCATCATGGCAAAGATAAAATAAATCAGCTATTAGAGATGAGTTATTAAAACTATTATGTTTAGAAATGTGTTGAAATTTTTTTCTCTTTGTTAAACAGAAATTGGGGAGAAAAAAATAAACAGGGGGGCTAATAAATCAGGGGGTTGAATAATTCTGATTGCAACTGTAACATTGGCTCTGATTGCGTTTTTACAGATATCCTACAGACAGACTTTTTGGCTCAAAGACATTTACAGTATGCCTGTTAATTTCAGGGCTGTATTTTGACAGATTTCGCAAAGGCTTCAGATATTCTGTCAGCTGGTACCAGCCTCAGTTTTGCAACTTGACTTGTGTGGCGTCTACGTATCGATGTCTGGATGACAGCGAGAGAGAGAGATGAGACCTCAGATTTGATGTGTGACCGCTTGTCACAGTTGCTTTACTGCAATTTTTGAATATTGGCTCATCTAAATCAAATTTTCATTCGATTAAAAGCTGAAATATTGCCAGACAGACGAAGCAACTATCGGTTTTGCAAGAGAACGGCTTCAGTGATAAAAGACGCACACACCTAGGATACACTCTTGTAGGCCTATTCATTATTGATTTTTTTAACATTAAACACATAATAATCAAATGCAAAAAACAACAGCTGAACTTCGGAAAAAGTGATCACTGCGGTTTCCGCGATGGGTTCTTTGTTTCTCTGGAGTTGGCTTGTCAGTGGCGCGGCATTGCTAAATCACTTTTGTTTTAATAAAAAATTTGATTATTTATTATTAAACATTGTGAGATGATGGTCGCGTGACTTTTAAAATGAAAGTATGCGTTGCATATTTATGGCTATTGATCTTATCTACCCGCGACCAACCCAGTTAAACATCAAGTAGCCTACTTTTTGATTACCTGACCCGCGGATTAATGGCAAGACTCGTGAATATGAAAGAATCGCACATAAGAGGGTTGGTTGGAGTGACTCCGTAAGGTAACGTACACTGCACACACTTTGTGTAATGTGTGAAGTCGTGGACGCATGTCAGCGCAAGGATAACTCGTCCTGTATATGTCCATGCTTAATTGTTTGTAGATAAGGTCTGGATTCGCAGAGTTATCAAGAATGTGTGTATATTTTTAGCTTGGAACAGCCTTCTGTTAAAGATTTTTGTGTTCATCCTTGCTACAGGCAAAAAAACCGAACAAATAAACTTCATTGAAACTAAATCTATGAAGTACTGGTACTCGGTATTGGCAAGTACAGAAATTAAAATACTCGTACTCGTATCGGTTTGTAAAAAAGTGGTATCGGTGCATCCCTAATTTATTTGACTGTATGTTTATTTCTCTTTTAATTTTTATTTAAACTTGATTGAAACTTCAAGTGCAAAAACATCTTTTCAATTTGCAATAGCAGAGTTAAAAGAGGCTATTATCATTAAACAGGATGAGTCTCGCTAATAATTGTTAAAAAAAAAAAAAACTCCATAATGTGTGTCATTATCAACAGTGTTTGTTTCTGTTCTGACGGACGGCAGTCTGTCTGGCGATTTAGAGGAAAACACTGCTGGATTGTTTGCACACACAGAACTCCTTAAGATTTGTCATGTGGCTCAAATAAACTCTAAAGTGGGATTTAAAAAGGGAAAAAAAGACTTGAGTTGTGCTTTTACCACGATACAAGCATTGGTCACTCATTTAAATTCCTAAGGCACTTGTTGGCTGTATGATGCTATTATTATAGATCATTATTATGTTTATTATGCGTTCTCACAAAACACATTTTTTTCACATATTGTAGATTATTATATTCTTACAGATCTACATAATGCAAAACATTTACATTGGTACATTACATTTACATTATATTTATTAATTTAGCAGACAGTTTTATCCAAAGCAACTTACAAATGAGGATAATAGAAATGAGAATTGCCAGAAAAGCAACAACATGCAGAGACAGTGACAATTCTTAGGGGTAGTTCACAGAATGCATTTTTCCTCTCCAATGTGCTACTTTCCTATTGTTTTTCTATGTAAACATGCGCTTAACAAATGTGTGTGACCATTACACTCGCATCCCGTGTTTTTTCAAGCACTGAGCTTGTAAGTGCCGCATATTTTTCAGAAGCCATGTGAAGTTAAAAGATCTTCAACTCAGTGCGGCTCATCACTGTCAGTTCCACAGCAGTGACCCAATCAGAAAAGCAAGTTTCTGTTTAAAGAAACTGCTCTGATTTCTGTCTGGTTACCCGTTTAGAAGCATTGCATCTCACATTTTTAGAAGCTAAGATGCGATCGGTGTAAATCAGTCCTTAAGGTCTTTCACATCTACCTCATTTAGGTAAAACACATCAGAGATTTTTTTGACTTTTTGGTATGCCAAAAAAAGCATACCAAGCTCGAAGAGGTGGTCTTTTATAGACAAAATCGTATCATATTTGTTTGAACCACTGCTTTCCATAAAGGCAGTGCAGAAACAAGACGTTCAATGATAGCCCCAGCTTAAATTACTTATAACCCCACCCCAAATGACTGATTAAATTAAATTTAGAGCCACCCTAAATGACCCGCCTTAAATAATGATAGCCCTGACTTAAATGACTGACAACCCTGACCTAAAGGACTGATAGCCATGCCCTAAAATACCAGTAGTCCCACCCTAAAGGACCGGTAGTCCCACCCTAAAGGACTGATAGCCCCACCCTAAAGGACTGATAGTCCACCCTAATAGATTGATGGCTCCGCCCTAACAGACTGATAGCCCTGCCACAAAGGACGGATAGCCCAGCCTTAAATGAATGATAGCTCTGACCTAAATGACTGATAACCCTGACTTAAAGGACTGACAGCTCTGCCCTAAAATACCGGTAGTCCCACCCTAAAGGATTGATAGTCCCGCCCTAAATGATCGATGGCTCCACCCTAAATGACTGATAGCCCCACCCTAAAGGACAGATATCCCCTCCCTAAATTACCGATAACCACGCCCTAAATTAACAATAGTCAACCCTCAAGGACCGATAGCCACGCCCTAAATTAACAATAGTCTGACCTAAATGACTGATAACCCTGACTGAAGCCACGGTCACACTAAACTTTCCTCCCCATAGACTTCTATTCATACGCACGCGAATGCGTCAGACCGGAAACGCAGGGTCATGCGTCGGAGTTTCGCAGGTTGCTGCGGTGCAAAGTTCAAGCTTGGTGAACTCTGACCTGCAAAATTGCATCACTTGACTGTGTGAGACCAATGTAGGATCAAAACATGACCTCTCTGAACAGAAATTTAAAACATGGAGCAATCGCTAGCTTTTTAAATGCCTATTCATCTTGTTTAATCCTGCCCCTTTTCGCAGCGCCGTACGACAAAATTTCGCAAGCTCAAACTCTAGTGTGACTTCGGCTTTAAAGGACTGACAGCTCTGCCCTAAAATACCGGTAGTCCCACCCTAAAGACTAATAGTCCCACCCTAAAGGACTAATAGTCCCACCCTAAAGGACTGATAGCCCCCTCTCTAAAGTACTGATAGTCCCGTCCTAAATGATCGATGGCTCCACCCTAAATGACTGATAGCCCCGCCCTAAATGACTGATAGCCCTGCCCTAAAAAACAGATATCCCCTCCCTAAATTATCAATAGCCACGCCCTAAATTAGCAATAGTCAACCCTCAAGGACCGATAGCCCTGCCCTAAATGAACAATAGCCCCACCTTAAAGGACTGATAGTCCCACACTAATAGATCGATGGTTCCGCCCCAAATGGCCGATAACCCTGCCACACAGGACGGATAGCCCCGCCCTAAATTAATGATAGCTCTGACCTAAATGACTGATAACCCTGACTTAAAGGACTGACAGCTCTGCCCTAAAATACCGGTAGTACCACCCTAAAGTCTAATAGTCCCACTCTAAAGGACTGATAGCCCCCCTAAAAGTACTGATAGTCCCGCCCTAAATGATCGATGACTCCACCCTAAATGACCAATAGTCCTGCCCTAAAGGACAGATAGCCTCGCCGTAAATAACTGATATCCCGACCCTAAAGGACAGATATCCCCTGTCTAAATGACTGATAGCCCCTCCCTAAATTAACAATAGTCCTGCCTTAAAGGACCGATAGCCCTGCCCTAAAGGATAGATATCCCCTCCCTAAATGACTGATAGCCCCGCCCTAAATTAACAGTAGCCCCACCTTTAAAGGACCGATAACCACACCCTAAAGGACCTATAGCCCCACCCTAAGGGACAGATAGCCCTGACCTAAAGGACTGATAGTCTCAAGCCGCGGTCACACTGGACTTTACTCCCCCTAGACTTCCATTCATACGCACGCGAATGCGTCAGACCGAAAATGCAGGGTCATGCGTCGAGTTTCGCAGGTTGCTGCAGTGCAAAGTTCAAGCTTGGTGAACTCTGACCTGCAAAATCGCATCACTTGACTGTGTGAGATGAATCCAGGATCAAAACATGACCTCTCTGAACAGAAATTTTAAACATGGAGCAATCGCTCGCTTTATTAATGTCTAATCATCTTGTTTAATCCCGCCCCTTTTCGCAGCGCCGTACGACAATTTTGCAAGCTCAAACTCTAGTGTGACCTTGGCTTCACCCTAAATGACTGATAGCTCTGCCCTAAATGACCTATAGCTCTGCCCTAAATTACTAATAGCTCCGCCCTAAAGGACCGATAGCCCCACCCTAAAGGTCAGATATAAAGGTCTGTATTTCCACCTGGGGGTACTCATCTCGAGGCCCTCAGACTATGCAGTGCCACTGACGCGATCCGAGACCAGCGACGAGATGATCCCAAGGTTTTCTGGACCAGGCCGTATCCTGAGCAGCTGCTGTGGTGGTCTTCGTGGAGTGAGAACATGAGATTGACTCCTGTGATGCTCCAAGGACAGACGAGTCTTCGCTGAGCTCCAGCTTCCTGCGCCTAGAGTGCATCTCTGCACAAGACGTTTGGCCATAGGGGAAATGGTCGTGCCCAACTGAGCCTGGTTTCTCTCGAGGTTTTTTAAATCTTCGCTTTCGCCAATTGGTGAAGTTTTTTCCTCGCCGCTGTCGCCACTGGCTTGCATGGTTCGGGATCTGTAGAGCTGCGCATCGATGGATTTGCTCTTCAGTGTTTGGACTCTCAGTAGTGATTATTAACCCACTCTGAACTGAGCTAAACTGAACTGAACTTAAACTCTGAAAACTGAACTGACACCGTTTCAATTCACTATAATCTTCCATGTGAAGCTGCTTTGACACAATCCACATTGTATAAGCGCTATACAAATAAAGATGAATTGAATTGAATTGAATATCCCCGCCCTAAATTACTGATAGCCCTGCCTCAAATTACCGATAGCCCCGCCCTAAAGGACCTATAGCCCTGACCTAAAGGACTGATAGTTCCACCCTAATGAACTGATATCGGTTGCTGTTTTAAAAATAATTTCTCAATGGAGTTCTGGGACAAACTGTTGCACTCTAATATTCTAATCTGTTAGAAACACTCTCACAGAGTTTTGCTTTCTACAAGCCCCACCTTCCCAGAAGTAAAGAGTGCTCTGATTGGTCAGCTAAGCTTTACATAGAAAATACAAATCGCTGAAATGAAGTCATTTGTCTTTGTGACACCATTTACATAAATACTAACATCTACATTTGGATCAGTGCGTTTTAAGCAGGTCTGGAGCATTTCGTACGAGTTCTGCAGATCTTATAGATTCTCAAACCGCTGCTTTAAACACTACAGGAAAAGCAAAAACACTACGAAGCATCACATGGCCTCTAATACCCGTTTAGATGATTTCCTCCGCACACTAATTGCCTTCTAAATCCAAGTGAAGATTGCATTTGAGCCACTAATGACGGAGTCTGTTGTCTTGCGGGTTTTTTTCCCGTATGTTTTCTGTGTCGGGCAGAAACGCCTCTTACTGTCAGAATGCTGTCAGCCTTTACTCTCCTTTCAGCGCTGCTATAAAGCTCACACCGCCTTTCCATGCCGAGGGGACTTTTTTTGTCCGGTATAGGATGTTCTCTGCATTTCTGCATCAATATCTCCTCTTTTGTTCTGCAGGTCTGAGTGGGAGGTTTCTGGTTACAACACTGCCGACTATATTTCAGTAAGTCCTCAAATGGCTGAATCTATATTCCCTCCGGTGTCACCACAAAACTCGCTTTCACATCCACTTTAAAATGGTCTTGCAGATTTTAGATGTATTCAAACTAAATCATTATTAGCCCTTGAACTCTTTTTTTAATAATTCTCAATACAGATCAAAAGGGATTTTTTACTATTATATTTCTTTAATTCTAGAGAAAGCATGAACTATTTTTATTCTTAATCTAAATTGTATTTATTTTCATTTGGTTTGGAATTAAAATAAATGTAAAATACAAATGTAAAAACTGCTAAGGTCAATATTATTAGCTCTTATTTATTTTTGATTGGCTGCAGAACAAACTACTGTTGTCCAGTGACTTGCCTAATTAAAATAAATTGGTTACACTTTAGTTTAGGTCACAATTCAGGCTATTTCCTACTGGCTTATTACCTGCCTATTATTAAGATGCATACTGTTCATTAGTAAGTAATGTGTATTTATACAGCGCATTTATTGTGTATGGCCATACACCCAAAGCACTTCACAATCATGAAGGGTGGGGGGGTGGGGGGATTGGTGGTCGCTCCACACCCACAGGACAACGGCGCCAGTGCGCTCACCACACACCAGCTATTGGTGGAGTGGAGAGACAGAGATAGAGCCAATTCGACGATGGGGATGATTAGGAGGCCCTGATGGGTAAGGGCCGATGGAGGTAATTTGGTCAGGAGACCGGGGTTACACCCCTACTCTTTATGCGAAGTGCCATGGGATTTTAATGACCACAGAGAGTCAGGACCTCGGTTTAACGTCTCATCCGAAAGACGCTCACTGTATAGTACAGTGTCCCCTTCACTTTTACTGGGGCATTAGGACTCACAGAGACCGCAGGTTGAGCGCCCCCTGCTGGCCTCACTAACACCACTTCTAACAGCATCCTAGTTTTCCCATGTAGTCTCCCATCCCGGTACTGACCAGGCGGAGCCCTGTAGTAGTTATTAAGTATGATCTTATTCTGCATCCCTAATCCTACCCAATAGTTAAACCTAACTTCTACTTTACTAACTAATAATAACCAGCTAATTAGTAGTTTATGAAGCTAGTAGAATTAGTTAATGGCTTGTTAATACCGTGAATCGTGACCTGAACTAAAGTGTTTCCAATAAATTGCAGAAATATCTATATTATATGGTGGCTGAAAGAGCTTGCAATTTAAGAAAACACATGCAATTACAAAAAATGGCAGAAAAAATTAAGATCTTCATCCATTTGACAGCACACGTGCTGCAAGTCCTCACATTTTTAAAAAAACATGCTGCATTTTCCCACAACACAAACAAATTAATAAAATGAGCTGCATTTTCTCACAACACAACGGAAATGTTTCAAGAAGATCCTAAACCATGACAGACCTGGGGGCTATTCCATAAAAGTCGTTTAGAAAAGCGGGGATTAAAGTCAAAAGCCTGACTTCAGTGAGCCAAACTAAACATCCACGCTTAATTTGGTTCCATAACAGTAAGTTGAAGATCATTTGATCTAACTAGTCTGAGTTCAGTTTAAATAGTCTAGATAACTGCTCGTGCACGTTTCTGTCGTGAAACCTTAAAGGTCGATCATAGATACATCGATTATGTTTTGTGCTACCATGGCAACTTCGAGAACTGAAAGAGCTCGTCTCAATAGGCCACATATGTAGCAATATATTTTAAAATATAAGCCATTATTTAGGCCTATTAACATTAAATATTTGTCATAATAGATAGAAATTGTACTTGACTGTGCGAGAGAGAGAGAGAGAGAGAGAGAGAGAGAGAGAGAGAGAGAGAGAGAGAGAGAGAGAGAGAGAGAGAGAGAGAGAGAATGCGTGCTTACTGCCAGTTGTTGCTTGCAAGGAAAAGCTTTAATGCATTGCAGCCTAAATGTATCATACAAAATGTGCTAAATGTAAGCACATTAAAATGGCAACAAAGAGCCGTGCACACACAAGCGGTGGGATTTTTAATTTGCTCCCGAAACTGCTGCAAATAGCTGCTTTCCCTTTGACACTTGTGTTTCCCGCGCCCCGTGGGAAAATATCTTTACATTAAAGTGAGCGTACTGGCATCAAACTATGGCAGGTGAATGTTAACATTTCTTTGATTATGCTTGAACTTGACTTAGCCTGAGAGTTAGCCTGCCCCAGACCAGGCTAGTTTCCCAGCATAAGTTGCCAGGGTAACTAAATTTGAACTATCGTAAATTTGATTTATGAAACCGAATCCGCCATTAATAAACCTGACTTACCAAAATAAGCCTGGCTTTTTCTCTAAGCTTGCTTTATGGAATAGCCCCCTGGCTATTTAGGTTATTGTTATTTAGGCTAATAAAAAACAATAGACTAGGGAATCAGGGTGTTAAAATAAACAAACAAAAAAACTCACCTTTTGTAGATCACATACAACACGACACAGCGGCGTCTGTCATGTTTTTGGGTCCACTTGAAAAATTTCCATTGTGTTTTGATGTTTTTGCAAGAAAATGCAGTGCGTTTTCGTAAAATGTTTGTGTTGTGAGGAAATGCAGCGTTTTTTAATCATTTGTTTGCATTTTGTGAAAAGCAGCACGTTTTTTAAAAATGTGTTCACGTTGTGAGGATTTGCAGTTTGTCTGCTGTCAAACGGATCTTCTTAATTTGCTGGCGTTTTTTGTAATTGCACGTGTTTTCTTAAATTGCAGCATGTTACGCTCTTTCGGCCAGCGTAATATTAACCTAGTTAAGCATAGGATTGCACTTTAAGCTGAATAACAGCAAAATAACTTTGAACAGCAAAATAACAGCAAAATAACTTTAAATTTGATGTACTGTCATCATGGCAAATAGAAATGAAATTAGTTATTTAAAAAAAAAACAATTGTTGAAAAAAATCTCCATTAAACAGCACTTGGAAATTATTTGAAAAAGAATGACAAATTCACCAGAACTTTATTATTTATACTTTATATTATATTATATTATATTATATTATATTATATTATATTATATTATATTATATTATATTATATTATGTATTATATTTATCAATTATATTTATTAATATAATTAATTATATTTATTAATATTTATTATATATATATATATATATATATATATATATATATATATATATATATATATATATATATATATATATATATATATTATATTATATTATATTATATTATTTTATATTATATTATATTATTATATTATATTATGTATTATTTATATGTTGATGATGTATTTATATTAACCTAGTTAAGCATAGTATTGCACTTTAGGATGAATAACAGCAAAAGAACTAGTTAAATTTGATGTACTGTCATCATGGCAAAGAGAAAAGAAATTAGTTTTTTTTTTAAATTGTTGAAAAAAATCTCCATTAAACAGCACTTGCAAATGATTTGAAAAAGAATGACAAATTCACCGGAACTTTACACAGCAAAAATAGAAATGGCGTAATTAAATAAAAATAATAATTCCAAAGTTACAATAAAAACATGTTAATGATGTATTTGGATGAATTTAACAAAAATATGTAAAGAAATAAAGATTGGTAAAATGCTCAATAGCTATAAATTACCTGTTAATTATTATTAAATATTAATTATTATTTTTTGAATAATAAAATTATTATTATTACCAATTATTTACGTTGCATTCTATTTTGTAGCAGTCTGTATAAATTACACTGTAAACAATCCATTTGTTATCTGAATTATGCCCCTTTTTACGATATGTAAAATAAATCTCTGATGTCCTTTGTGTGTGTTAAGGTTCAGCTCAAAATTCCACGTAAATAATGTTTATAAGTCTTTGAAATTTACCCTTTGAGGCTTTGATCCTAATTGTGGCATTTTGGTGACTGTCACTTTAAATTCAAATAAGATTGGGATCTTTCCAAAAGAGGGCGGAGCTACTAATGCCTACGTGTCAGCATAGTGGCAGATTCAAAAGCAAGACTAATGTCCTATGCTAATGAGGGAGATCGTCACTAGTGGGCGGGGCTTTCCCCCTCTAATGACACGTACAAAGGGAGAATGTCAATCAAAGTGTTTCTGCAGACTGTTTTTATCAAGTCTGATTATAAATAAATGACTGAATCTATTTTTCCCATTAGAAGCTGGTTATATTCACATACTGCTGACACATGACTGTGTTTAAACTCCTTATATGAGTGATTTTTGCATAATAGGTCCCCATTAAAATTATTTCTAACAGATTTAACACAGATTAATCAATACAATTATATTTGATTCAGTGTTTTTTACTCAAATTTTTTATTTTTTTTTAATTATAATAAATTTTTTACAAGTTTTGTGTACTGTATTACATTAATGTAAAATGTTCTTTTTAGGTAACTTTTTTTAAACCCCAATATTACTAATAGATTTCATTGTGTAATACTGAAAACCCTGTCTCACCCACAGCGCTAAAAATGGAGATTTCCGCAAGTATGTTTCATCGCGGACTATAGAGGATATCCAAGCATATGTTGTGCACAGAAAGTGGGCGACGGTTGAGCCGGTGCCAGGATGGAAGTCACCATCATCTCTCCTGTAAATAAATCCCTTTTCTGTCTGCATTTGCTTCAAGAAATCTCTCCTAACAATGTTGCTTAAGCCGAATAAGTCAAACTGAATGTGACCCCTGTTTGTTCTGTTCCAGAATGTCAGGAATGGCTCATCTGTTTCGACTCTCTGTGTGGATCAGAGTAAGAAACATTTTCTGTTTCTTCTGTAGTTTAGTCTTTAACACTGCCAGCATTTACTCTCTCTAAACCCTGAAGACTTCATCTGTTTCTTAAAAGGCTCCCAGTGTGCTTTTTTTTACTCTTCTAGCTGTCTTTAGTGCGTAATGTTGCTGTTAGGAATGTTAATGTTGTGACTTATTTTCTGTTTTTGGATGAACTCAAATGCCACCGTAGCACTGAGTATTGCAAAGGGAATAAATTCAACACAATACTACTAATTTCAATCATTCCTGTTTGAGGGAAAACATCAAATTCTCCAAAATTGCTTGTCAAGCTTACGATTAAATTTCATATTAGGAATCACTAATAAAATTAAACAGCTGTCTCTTTAGTTTCATTTCTAAATGATCGAATCACACAAAATCTGCAGAAACTCACGTCTGGTCTGAGCCCCTCCCCCGGAGAATCGTCAGTCTAAAGAGATCGCCGATTGGCTCCTTTACTAGTAGGCGGGGCTTCATTCGCCATATTAACTGTTAGACTTTTCCCCATTCAAAACTATACGAGTGACACGTCTTGCGTATTCTATAGTCTTTGATTAATCTGGGGTGTAAGATGTACCCCTGGGGGACAAGAGCGCCCTAAACCTGCCTATTGACTTAATGGTGAAGAAACTCCCATTTTAAAAAAAACCACAGAGACTTGGGGGTGGGCTCATTTGACTAAGACAATCAAATCAGTCTCTCAGGATCATTCTGAAGCTGCATGCCATATCCTAGCAACCATTTAGAGCACCCTAGCAACTGATCCCATAGACTGCAGCATATCTGGAGCCTTTATAATGGCAGTGTAATAGAGACATCAGGGTTGATTTATATCATTCATATTGGCAAGAAACGTTGATGTATTATTACTCTAAAGCAGAGATGGGGCACTCGAGTCACATGACTTGACTTGAGTCAGAGGCTACGTTCACACTGCAAGGCTTAGTGCTCAATTCTGATTTTTTCTCAGATCTGATTGTTTTACCTAGCTGTTCACACTGTTGTTATAAATGTGGCCAATATCAGATTTGCAGTGTGAACAGATCATGGTCGTAAACTGACCTGCATGCGCAGAAGTATAGTTACGGACAACACAAAATGTCTAATTATGCACACAATGTGTATATTGTATGAAGCACGTTGTCAGATTATGCTTAATGTGATTATTGCCCTTTTCGTAGACAACCGTGGTGTATTACATGAACTGTAAAGGGTTTTTCTGCTACTACTAATGTGTATTTCGGCATTTGAAACCTAAAATAAGTCCCTTGTGATTGAAAACGCTGATCATTTGTGATTTATGACAGCTGCGCACGTCTGTCTGACCCCCGGTGTAGTGAACTCATCAAGGGTTAATGAGCAGCCGCAGACTGAACTGTGAAGGCGGAGTTGGTTTATCTCCGTTTGCAGTTATTTTAGTTTACTTCGTTATAAACAACAGACATGTGCAGATGGGGGGTTTGGGTGCTTGAGCTCCTGCCCTTTATTCGCTCTAAGATAATGTTCGTCCTTAAAATGAAAGTGCCCCCTCCTTTGTGCACGGATCCCCTATGCGCAACACCCCCGACGCTCTTTAGCATCGCGATCATCCCGTGCCTCGATCGTTAACCAGAGTGGTTTACAAGCACCAGTTTTACCTTCAAAATCTTTTTCAAAATGAACAACCAACTTTCTGTGGTAAAGTAATCGCCATGTGTGTTATTCTACTGTGCTGCAGAGGTGTAGATCATGTCTGCAGCACAGAATGATGAAGCATGTCGCTCGAAGATTATGTAAAAGTCACATGAAATCCGACATTACCATTTACACTGCGGTCACATTGCAAAACATCAGATCGGTGTCTGATTTAAGACTACATATGAAAGTGGCACAAATCTGAAGTGAACAGATCAGATTCCATGCGGTTTGGGCTGTTCACACTGTCAAGACCTGAGTCACATGTGGGCGAAAAGATTAGATTCGGGCCACATTTGCCTGCAGTGTGAACGTAGCCAGACTTAAGTCACAAAATTGAGGACTTGAGACTTGCTTGACAAATATTCAAAAAAAGACTCGACTTGACTGTCATGACTTGAGACTTGATTTGGACTTGAGTTAAATGAATCAAAATAATTTTTGTTAAATAAATAACCGTTTGTTATACATTGTGCATTTAGAAACAAAACAAAACCGAAAGTTCTACGTCACACATGTGCAGTATTAACTGCTCATCGGTTCTCAGATCGGTCCGAAACATAAGCTCTCTGTACTGTTCCGAATAAAGCACTGCAACCGATTCCTGACTCGAGTTGATGATTTTAAGTGGATAACTTATATTGTTTTTTCCATGTCGGAGGGAGTGCCAGGCAAGATTAAAAGTAGGTAACTTTAAGTAATTTGTGGATTAGTGTTTATTGGAAATGCAAACCATTTTAAAAGAATCAGTTGGATTTGCTGAACTAGATCAATTGGTTCATTAAGAAGAACCACTTAAAATCAGTCATTAGATTCATTAGAACAATTCATTTCAAAAGATCAGCAACATGCAAAGCATATGCAAGTCAAAAATCACACTGAGACTTTTACTTGGGCGGGCAACCCAGTATATTAATGGCAACCCCCATTCTTCAAAATATCTTGTTTTGTCATATAAGAATTTTCCAAGAAGATCCAATCCATAATGCAATTAAAAAGCATAAATACAGCGGGAAAAATAAGTATTGAACGAGTACTAGTATTGAAATGAGTCTTAAAGGTGCTGTTGACTTGAAATTTTCACTGGATGTTGTAGGTATAAATATCCCACTTTTTAATCTATTTTTATCTAAACAATTTTTTAATATCTGGGAATTGTAAATAAGGCAATTTTAGTAAAAGTCAGTGACTCAGAGGCTTGATTGTTTTATTGAAGGTCAGTTATGTACATTTGAATAACAGTGATGGGTAAAATTGACCCCAAGGCGGTTTTAGTGTTAAATAATAGGTCACCTATAGCTTTCGCCATGAGGCTGTGTTCAAAATGATATCAATGTTTTCAAAGTGCACTGCAATTGTAAACATGAAGATCGCTAAAACTGAACTGTAAAAATACTTTGAAAGCAAATTACATTACATAATTGCAAATTATTACATAAGAGTGATGACTTTAATGCTTTTTTATTTTTAATAATTCCAACTTTGAATGTTAGAATGTTCTAAATGAATAGGGCATAGGGGGGATAAGTGGGAATAGAACACAGCCAGGAATTATGTTTCTAACTACAGCTCCAGAGGTGTAGTTGCAAGTGCTCAAGTTTGCGATGCAGTTTGCGAATGTTCATTGGAGCGATGGATTTGGGAAACGGCAAATCAACAAACTATCTTTGTAACGACGGAACTTGCGACCTTAGTTGGCTAATGATGGTTTTGGGAAACACACCCCAGATCAGCTCGATGACGTATAATGTGTCCGATACTGCCTGTAGTCCCATTCAGCAACTTATTAGCAACCGTTTTTTTTAAAGAAGTGTAACCGATTTAAAAAATTAAGAGTGTGCTGTAACTGATGTGTTTTATGTTGTAGAATAAAACGTGAAAGTAACTTGAGTTTGTGTTAGCCACAAAACTTTGTTCGCCAAAAACCCATTGACTTTGGGACGAGGGAACCGGAACAGCTAAAATGCTAACTCGCTTCCGGGTTTTTGCATACAAATTGACGTCATAGTTTCTCCACTCAATTTACAAAGACTTAAATAGGTTAACCCCCAGGGCTCCGTGAACTGTTTTTACAAACGCGTCAGTAAAATCTACTGAAACACCGCGAATATTGCAATATATTGCTTGATAAAGTAATCAGTATAAAACCAACGCTATGTCTAGTTTCTCTGTCGAGCTCATTATTTTTAATGCGACCACGCCCACGAGGCTTTATTACAATCGTCCACGTGAGACGGGCTCCTTGTAAACTATGGTCAGAAAAAAAGGCGGAATCTCCACGAATACATGAGACATACACATGACAGACATACCTGCATAAAGCTTGGAGTGTGAACTTTCCAACTCGTTTTGAAAGTAAATGTTGTCTCGCTAGGTAATCCATACAATTCTCCCGGCAGAGCGCGCATCACGCCGGCTCTTCCCACTTCCGCCATTAATACAAACAATGATGTAAGCTGCCCACATGCCCACAGCGCGCTGGCTAGAACGTGACGCATGTTATACGTGTTATTAATTTAATTTTTATTTATTTTACCGTAGTTGAACCTGTTAAAGTTTGGAAAAAGTTAACTAAGGCTGCAACTATTTGGGCAAAAAAAATATAAAAGGTCTTAAAATATTATTTTGATTATTCTTGTGTTTTGTCATTATGCCAGAGTCATTCAGAAATTATTATTAAATGCTGGATTAATGCACAAGAAAGTTTTTATTAAAACAGTTTTGCAAACACGTTTTATACCATTTCAAATATTTCCCTCCATTTCTCAGTGAATATAGGCAATGTATTTTGATGCATTTAAACAAAACAGATTTATTAAACAGATATATTTATTAAAATAATATTTAGTCACCAAATATATTTAGAAATTAAAAGATAATACAATAAAATTCAAACAAAATATTGAAAAAAAATTACAACCTACAAAATTTTAACTAAATGTAACAAGTTTGGGCTAGTTTTGCAGATGGACATTGCTTTACAATGACCTTAATGGGTGAGTGGGGGAGTGTCTTTTGTCTCTCCAGGTGTGAATTATTCATGACCATTGTCACTCACGCATATACCTGAGACGAGCCAAACAAACCTAACAAAATGTAAATCTCTGTAATGTTTCATTTGAATGAGAGAATACAATCATTTTTACATAATTGTGAAGTAAATATTCTAGCCTACCAGACTGGTTACCCGAAAGTCTTGTTCAGGCACATTTAGTGTGTTTTTTTGGACCTTATTTCAGCTACATTTTTTTCTACAAATCCTACTAACCATGCATAATATTTTTTTCTTCTAAAAAACACAAGCATGTACATCAATAATTGTCACATATTGTTGTAGCACAGGTTGTGCTGAATACAAATAAAATACATGTTGGCCAATACCATGTAATAAGTAGCTGAAATTAGCACAAATGTCAGGGCATGTCAAAACATCTCAGGGGCCCCAAAATCACCTCAGACCCCTGAGGGTTAATTAGGTCAACTAAGCAAGATTGTGGATAATTAGGCAAGTCATTGTATAACAGTGGTTTGTTCTGCAGCCAATCAAAACAAAAGTTAAAGTGGCTAATAATATTGACCTAAAAATTGACTTTAAAAATGTAGTAGTGTTTATTCCAGACAAAATAAAATAACTATATGTCCATCTCTTGTTCATTTCACACAGCAAATCCACACGTACCTGACCAACACCCTCGGCATCCCATCCTGGGGTTCATACGTGATATTCGCCATCATCACGCTCTTCATGGGTCTGGTGCTCGGCCTGGTGAGTTCAACAACATCATTTTCACAATTTTCCAAGAGTGAGTTAATGCATTATTCACGCTCAGAGCTTAAAGAGATCTGCTTTACTCTGTGCACCAAAGTATCTCATGCATACATATTTTTCTGTGGACGGATCTGAAAAGAGCATTTACCGAAGGGAACGAACTCACAAAGTGCACTTGACTCGCAGTGAAGCAGATCGCATGATGACTTGCAGCAGAAGGAATTATATAATAAATAAATTGGGCGCTAAAGATGTTCTGCATTATACAACGGTGAGTTGTGTAATTCTGCAGGCTCTGTGCTGGATTCAGTGGGTGGTTTCTCTTTCACATTGAGTGGAGAAAACTTTTTCAAAGTCAAACTTCAGCTGCTGGGATTATTCTGTCTAATGGGGAAAATAATCTTCATGAACACTTAATAAGACTTCAATGAAAACTTTATAATCATGACGCATGTCTTGAATGTGAATTAGATTTTATGCATGATTATAACAAGTGTCCTTTGCTCAGTTATGTCATTTTAAATGCAGAGTTGACATTGTTTGTTATGACAACTTGCAACATAGGCTCATTCTAAAAAAATGTACCCCTATATACATTTCTGGAGATTGTGAATTATGTAGCCAGAGATACATATGGCTGCATTTCGAATGCTACGGGGCAGTATGATGGCGTTCCTTTTTGCGCTAGCAGCTGACCACTTACCGCTGTATGGGCGGCTTTTCCGCTGTTATTGCATTTGTCGGTGGATGCAGAGTGCAGTTGACTGCAACAACGGAGTTTGAGTCAGGCGAAGAACGGTTCCAGAAAGCAAGACAAAAACAAAAGCCAAAAAATAAAATAAATAAGTAAATAACAGGGTGAGAATGTGGTAAAATATGAAAATGTGGTAAAAATCAGGCGAGGGCTTTTGTTTTTTGGATTGCTTTTCAATACACTGTCAGTTGGGTTTAGGGAAGGAGGAGGGTGGGTCAGTCGATTGGTCACTCATTCAGTTAGTCAACAGCGACCTCTGGTGGATTCACGCGAGAACAGCAGGCGCGAATGGCACTCGCGAGAGAAATTTGAGATCTCAAAAAGTGTACACAGCGGCCTCTGGTCAACTCGTGAAAACAAAAACAGCAAAAAAAAAAAAAAAACATACGCCCTGGCACGTATTTCGCGACCTCCAGAAATGTATGTAGGGGTACATAATCAGAATGAGCCTGGGTTGACAACTTGACAACAAATATATCACAATCTGTTTGTCTTTGTCATGACAACTTGACATTATCAAGACAACCTGTCATAAATCTGTCATAAACATGATTGTCATTAAGCCATTATAAATATGTCAAGAAATTTTATAACACTATTGTTAATATTTTTTATCTGCACTGGTCATTAAAATGTCATTAAATAATAATGACGCTTTTAAAAATGATTTGACAGAGTAATGACACTTTAATGAGACATTTTCAACCCAGGCTCATTACGGATATGTACCCAGGTCTACATTTCTGGGGACAGCAAAATACGTAACTGGAGGTACGTCTGCTCGCAGTTTTTGTATTTTGCAATTCCACCAGAGGCTGCTGTGTACGCTTTTTGATGATCTCAAATTCCTCTCACACATTCTCTTCTCGCATAAATCCACCAGAGGGCGCAATAAACACTTTAGCCAACCAGGCTAGCTAGCTTGCTGTCGACTGAATGAATAACTGACCCACCCACTTCCGTCCCTTAACCCAACCAATAGTGTTTCAAAAGCAATTTAGAAAAAGAAAAGCTTTTTTTTACCTGGTTACTGGAACCGTTCTTTGTCAGTCTCGAACCTTGTCGTTGCGGTCAACTTCGCTCCACATCTCAAATCCACCGACATTTGCGGTGAGCCACTGGGCAAACAGGTAACACTGGAAAAGCCATTCGTATGGAGGTAAGTGGTCAGTTGGTAGCGCTAAAATGAACAGAAGTCATCGGAGTCGTCATAGCAATTCGTAGCATTCACTTTAAAGACAAAAGCAGTCATACGTTCCTCTGGCTACATGATTCACTCTCTCCAGAAATGTAGACAGGGGTATGTATCCACAATAAGCCTGTGTTGGACATTTTAATGACAAATACAGTTTGTTCCACTGAAAACATGATCAGAAAAATATTCATGACACAATTATAATACCTCATGACAATCATGTTTATGACAGATTTATGACATGTTTTGTTGTCTTGGTAACACAATGTTTATGTCAAGTTGTCATAACAAGTAATGTCATCTTTGCATTTAAAATGTCATAACTGAGCAAATGACACATAATAATGGCTGTCAAGCATACATAAAATCTCATTCACATTTGTGCTATGTCATGGTTATAAAGGTTTTACGACTGTCTTATGAACACACTTTAAGTAAAGTGTTACCAAATCTTCTTTAGATGCTGGTTTTGATCGCTGACTGTATTTGGCCGTCCAGACCGAAGCGCAGAGAAGACAAAACAGGTGAGAAAGCAGACATGGTGATTGTTTTAGATTTGGGTTTTAGATTTTTTGTTGTTTAAAGGGATAGTTCACCCCCACTGGTGGGAGGCGTGCTTTGACACAAGGCCACAGTGCCTTAGTTTCCCACCAGACACGATATACAGCCATATCGCACTGCTACGAGTGTGATATTGTGTTTATACAACAGTTCGACAGCATAATTGTGTATATAAAAAAGAAAATCAAATAGAAAGTATCCTTTTTGTACGAGGAACTACTTTCTTCTGCCATTCATTCACATCTGTAGCTGACGTCAGAACAGCAGAAACGTCAGCACAATAACCTAGTGGTTAGCACGTCGACATATGGTGCAGTAGCACGTCAGGGCATCTCGAGTTCGAATCCCGGCTCAAGGACATTTCCCTACCCCCTCTCTCTCTCACCAACTTTGCTTCCTGTCTCAATAGTGTCCTATCTAATAAAGGCCAAAAGTAAATCTTTAAAAAAAAAAGAACAGCAGAAACCATTGCTCCTTCACAAACGTCACTTTAGAGCTAATGTTTGAATGATTCTCTAGCGTAATGTATAAGTGATGACAAAACAGGTGATTTTGCTCACATTTTAAGATTATAAGGCTGAACGGCATGAAATGCCATCAGTCTACAGAGATTTCCCAGTATTTCTCTGTTTCAATCAAGAGATCACTATAATTATTCCTGAAAAACCCAAAGCAAACACTAGCAGATTACTGTCGTATTAATACAGCACTACAACATACAAAAGCGAGAGATCGACTAAGAATGTCTGATTTTGTGCAACAGCTGCAATATTTGTCAAACTGTAGTGAGTTTATTGATCTGCTATCACTCGTGGAGTAATACACAAGAGTGAAGAGGCTGTACGAGTGCTGTTATTGCAGAATATTGCACTGCTATCAGCCAATCAGATTCAAGACCCAGACCTTTGAATTTTTTTTTTCTTTTTAAATATTTCCTAAATGATGTTTAACAGAGCAAGGACATTTTCACAGTATGTCTGATAATATTGTTTTTCTACTGGAGAAAGTCTTATTTGTTTTATTTTGGCTAGAATAGAGATTTTTTGTTGTTTAAAGGGATAGTTCACCCCCACTGGTGGGAGGCGTGCTTTGACACAAGGCCACAGGCCGAGTGCCTTAGTTTCCCACCAGTGACGATATACAGCCATATTGCACTGCTACGAGTGGGATATTGTGTTTATACAACAGTTCGACAGCATAATTGTGTATATAAAAAAGAAAATCAAACAGAAAGTATCCTTTTTGTACGAGGAACTACTTTCTTCTGCCATTCATTCACATCTGTAGCTGACGTCAGAACAGCAGAAACGTCGGCACAATAGCCTAGTGGTTAGCGCGTCGACATATGGTGCAGTAGCACGTCAGGGCGTCCCGAGTTCGAATCCCGGCTCAAGGACATTTCCCTACCCCCTCTCTCTCTCACCAACTTCGCTTCCTATCTAATAAAGGCAAAAAGGCCAAAAATAAATCTTAAAAAAAAAAAAGAACAGCAGAAACCATTGCTCCTTCACAAACGTCACTTTAGAGCTAATGTTTGAATGATTCTCTAGCGTAATGTATAAAGTGATGACAAAACAGGTGATTTTGCTCACATTTTAAGATTATAAGGCTGAACGGCATGAAATGCCATCAGTCTACAGAGATTTCCCAGTATTTCTCTGTTGCAATCAAGAGATCACTATAATTATTCCTGAAAAACCCAAAGCAAACACTAGCAGATTACTGTCGTATAAATACAGCACTACAACATACAAAAGAGAGAGATCGACTAAGAATGTCTGATTTTGTCCAACAGCTGTGATATTTGTCAAACTGTAGTGAGTTTATTGATCTGCTATCACTCTATGTGGGTAGAGTAATACACAAGAGTGAAGAGGCTGTACGAGTGCTGTTATTGCAGAATATTGCACTGCTATCAGCCAATCACATTCAAGACCCAGACAGAACTGTTGTGAAAATATAAATATATATATATACTGTATATATACTATGTAACACTTGCAGGTTATTTCAGACCGAATATTCAAAGTGCCTTGGTAAACAATATAGGGAGTGTGTCACAAGTCAGTGTCACTGAATGAATGTGTGAATATAAAACCAACTTTAATAACTTACACTTTCACGTTTCATTCTGAGCATTCAGTGTCCGCAGTTTAATTCACCATGTTTAACTGTTTTGCCGAAATCATTGCTGCAATCAAAAACGAGTAATGTATATGATTCAGCATAGCGGGAACTTACCTGATATAACATGAGAACTGCAGAGTCGAGCATTTCTAATTAGGTCGTCACTTCATTCAGCTCCCTTTTAGCCAAAGACATCTGCAGTTGGCATTAAAGCAGTGTGGTGTATGGTAAAAGTTAAGTTTTCTATTCCAAACAAACATAAGTTTTCGAATTTGGCATCCTACCGCACAACACCACATGTTTGCTATTGCAGCCTGTCTTTTTTTTGCAACCGGGGACCCGTGTGACGTCATGTGTGACGTAGGTTGATAATTGGTCTATAGAAGCAGCTTTTAATTTTTTAAAAACGATTTTAAGGTCAATATTATTAGCCCCTTTAAGCAAGATTTTTTTCGATAGTCTACAGAACAAACCATCATTATACAATAACTTGCCTAATTACCCTAACCTGCCTAGTTAACCTAATTAACCTAGTTAAGCCTTTAAATGTCACTTTAAGCTGAATACTACAGTAAAAATATCTAGTCAAGTATTATTTACTGTCATCATGGCAAAGATAAAATAAATCAGTTATTAGAAATAAGTTATTAAAACTATTATGTTTAGAAATGTATTGAAAAAATCTCTCTGTTAAACAGAAATGCAGGTGCTATTAGGGGCTAATAATTCAGGGGGGCTAATAATTCTGACTTCAACTGTATGTGTGTGTGTGCAGTAGTAACAGTAAAGGAGGAGGTGTCTGAGGAGGAGGAGGAGGAGGAAAAACAGGATCTGGAGAGCGAGAGAGCGTCAGAAGAGTCAACTGAGGAGGAATCAGCAGATGCAGACGCAGAGACATCAGTGAGACGCAGACGCAGAGTGCAGAACAAGAGCACTACTGAGGGAACATAACCAGTGGAAACCATGGGAGGCAGTTTGGAACCAAACACACTGAAACACTTGTGCGTACAAATATATGTTTGCTCGTATATACAAAACATATCTGGAGCGTCCGGAAATGCACACTATACTTTTGTAGAGTTTGCAATTTTTCACAGTATTTCATATAATATTTTTTCTTCTGCAGAAAGTCTTATTTGTTTTATTTCAGCTAGAATAAAAGCAGTTTTTATTTTTTAAAAACCATTTTAGGGTCAATATTAATAGCCGCTTTAAGCTATATTTGTTTCAAATTGTCTACGGAACAAACCATTGTTATACAATAACTTGCCTAATTAACCTAGTTAAGCCTTTAAATGTCACTTTAAGCTGAATACTAGTATCTTGAACAGTATCTAGTCAAATATTATTTACTGTCATCATGGCAAAGATAAAATAAATCAGTTATTAGAAATGAGTTATCAAAACTATTATGTTTAGAAATGAAATTGCAAGAAAAATATACAGGAGGGCTAATAATTCTGAATTTAATGGTATGTAGATGAGCAAACAAAGTGCTCGATGTGTTTCTTCCAAAGTGTTTTAGTCCCACTTAAGCACGCTCCAGATATGTTTTGTATATATGAGCAAACATATATTCAACACAGGCTGATTGTGAATACGTAGCCCTATATACATTTCTAGAGAGAGCAATTTATATATAGGCGGAGGTATTTATGGCTGCATTTTGTCTTCAAAACGAATGCTACAGGGAGGTATGATGCCGTCGATGGCTTCCAGCTGACTGTTTACCTTCATGTGGATGTCTTTTTTGTTGTTACCAGTTTGCCCAGTGGCTTGCTGCGTACATTGGCGGATGTAAGATGCAAAAAGGAG